>JAJSOF020000037.1:24179074-24436574 GCA_025594305.2 Periplaneta americana
AATTAAGTGAGCACTTTACATAATTATGTGAACAACATTGCTCAACGAAATAATCACAGGGTTTCTTTGGAGAAAAAATTATTCTTATGTTAAAATATGCTTGAAGATTGAAGTATTTCTTACTTGAAGCTCTCCTCTTTCATGACTAAATAATGAATGAATAAATAAATAGATAGATAGATAGATAGATAGATAGATAGATAGATAGATAGATAGATAGATAGATAGATAGATAGATAGATAGATAGATAGATAGATAGATAGATAGATAGATAGATAGATAGATAGATAGATGAAAAGATAGGCCTAATTAAATTAAGTGAATAAATAAATATGACAATGAATAATTAATTTGACGAATGAACAATTAAATATGTGAATAGATAATTAAAGAGACCAATGAATAATTAAATAAATTAATTAATAACTAATAGCTGAATTAAGAATAAAACAGCGAATAGGTAATATCATATGTGGACGAATAAATAAATAAATACGTGAATGGATAATTAAATACGTGAATGAATAATTAAATAAGCGAATGGATAATTAAATAAGTAAACAATTAAATAATGTGAATAATTAAGTTACTGAGTCAATAAAGCACTAAGTAAGTCACTGAATCCGTAAACTATAGAATGAATAAATAAATACGTAAATTATTGAATGAACAAATATATGAATGAATACAAATAAAAATAAATATATAAACTATAAAGTAAGTAAATACATGAATAAGTAAATAAATAATTACACTTATACATGCGAAGCAAATGAATGAATAAATAAATAAATAAGTAAATAAATAAAATAATAAAAAATAAATAAATCAATGTGGAAGTAAATAAATTAATAAATAAAGGAGAAAGTGCATAAATAAGTTAATAAGTAAATTGATAAACAAGTAGATGAATAAATAAATAAATAAATAAATAAATAAATAAATAAATAAATAAGAAAGTTAGTAAATAAATATAAAAATAAGTAAATTAAAAAATAAATACATAAGTAATTAGTCAATTAGATAAATAACTGCATAAATAAATAAATTAAAATAAATAAATAAATAGGTAAGTAGATGAGTAAATATATATATGTATATATATATGTATGTAAACGGTACGCAATAAACAGCCTATAAATTAACATGAAAATAAGCAATAATTTAAGTTATTAAAGGACGAGTAAATGAGCAAGTAAATAGCGAATAATTGCATGATGTAATTGAATACATAAATAAATAAGTGTTGGTAAGTAATTAAAGGAACTAGAAAATGAACAATATTAAGTACTTGAAATGAAAGGTAAATGCTTAGGCCTACAGATTCTAAATACTGGGCAATTTGTTTGGGGACACAACATGAAACACTCATATACATTATCTACCAAAAAGTAATTGGGCACTGATTTTTGCCCCTTTAGAACCTCGTGTTACCACCTCTTGTTGCTATAACAGCAGCCACCCCGTCAGGCATGCTCTCCACTAGTTTGTGTAGGATATCCACTGGAATGCGTCGCCATTCCTCTTGCAACATGGCACTCTGTTGGACAATGGAAGTTGGCCGAATTTCCCGAAACTTCAATCGCCGGTCCAATTCGTCTCAAAGGTGCTCAATGGGATTGAGATCAGGACTCCGTGCAGGCCAGTCCAACCGGTGAACTTTATTGTCTGCATACCACTGCATAGTAGCCACCGAAACATGGCATCTAGCACGTAAAATCCTGGGTGCCCAATTCCTTTTTGGTAGATAGTATATTATATCGTTCATTATTTTGCGAACCAAAACGTGTAGTTGAAATTTTGAGACAAATAATGTAGAAATGAGTGGAACCTAAGATTACGAGTCTTAATTTCAATCTATTCTAATGATTAATTTCATTTTACTTAAAATTCAATTCAAACGCAAACTTACTAGGCACTTGGTCAGTAATTGAGACTCGTTCAGACATGGTTTCTTGTAAATAGTTCTTTTAATCTACCACAAAATATCTCAATATCCGGTAATTTCATCACTATAGAATTTTGTTATTGTAGGTTTAATTTGTAATTTAGTAAATACAAAAATATTCTTTGTTCTTAACTTCTATGATAAAATGTCTAGCTTTCATTAATCAGGTATTCTTGTCGTACTTTAATTTTTATTGTAATTGTAATTGTAAATTTAATATTAATTGTAATCTTATTGTTCATGTTATAGTTGTAATCCCCTGGTAGAGGGGCAGAGAAGGCCTGACGGCCTTATCTCTACCAGGTTAAATAAATAAATCTAATCTAATCTAAATCTAATCTAATCAAGAATCGTCGGTGTAAGAAATAATCAACAGAGAGACAGTTTAAAGTTAATTTAGTTGAGATTTTTTTTACTTAATTTTTGCTTTACTTGTTACAGTCCCTGTCTAATAAAACTATGTTCAAATAAATTATTCATGTCTTAATCTGTACCTGTGTTGAGACGTGAGGTTTACAAGTCTCAGACTAATCAGCGAACAAGTATTACTGCATCAATTTTTGTTGTCTACCTCGTTTTCATTTTAATCTCACTGCTAATTTCCGCGGAAATTTTCATTAATGAAAATTTGGTCCGCATGGGACACTTACTTACATAATCCATTTTCTCAAGTACACATCCAACGAAACACTGCAAAAAACATAAGAAACATGTCATGCGTCAAAGAACTACGTAAGAATTACAAACAACTGAAAATATCTGGGTAATGGAAGTAACAGTGGGGCGGATTATCACTTTACTGTGATACAGGAATTAAAGTCGTTATAAATTTAAGAAAACGGGCTTCACTTCTTTGTCATCATATGCAGTGTCTGTGGTTTATCCAGTCCACTTTAATTAATTTTTAATGTATGAAGTATGAATAAATATGTGGAACTCACAGTGGAAGAATAGTAATAATGGCTCAACCACAAGAGATTTATTCTTCCCCGATGTACATAGCCGCTTAAAGTGCACATTATTTATACCAGATTTCATTCTCACACAATTTCTATCCGGCTATGGTAAATTTATTTCATATTTCAGGAGATTTCGTATTAATGTAGAGAACGGAAATGAATGCGTTTGTGGAAGTGAACAAACAGTAGAACATTTGAATAAATTCAAGGGAAAAGTTGTTCCGGGGCCGGGTATCGATCCCGGGACCTCTGGTTGAACGTACCAGCGCTCTGCCAACTGAGCTACCCGGGAACTCCACCCGACACCGTCTCAACTTTTCCCTTTATATCCACACAACTCGCGTGGGCTGACGAAACGCCAGAGACCCACATCGAGTGCACACTATCTCTGTGTGACTTGAAATTGTGGTTTTCTGTTAACGTACACAGTGACGTATATATTATGCAAATCTAGTCTTTCAGGTAAAGCTCCCTGTAAAGCAGATTTGAATAATTTCAAGGGAAAAATTGTTCCGGGGCCGGGTATCGATCCCGGGTCCTCTGGTTGAACGTACCAGCGCAACGTACAATTTTCCCTTGAAATTATTCAAGTCTGCTTTACAGGGAGCTTTACCTGGAAGACTAGATTTGCAGTAGAACATTTGTTATTTGATTGCCCACTTTATGGATATAGAAGATACAGCATTGAAATGCACCTAAATAAAAGTAATATGAGCTACAATAAGCCAGAAGAAATTGTTGTCGCAAAATATTCATTAATTTTATTAACCACATCAATAAAAAATTGTAAGTGTCAATATTGTTCTTGTATTATTTGAAAATTTTAACCTTAAGTAATATGAATTGTCCATCTATGCTATGCTATAAAAGGATGTGTGTAAATTATAAATTTACTTGCGTATGAAATATTTGTTTGTATGATTATGTCTGCATATTCCACATTGCTCTGGTATATATCATAATATTTGTTGACTTATGGACGCTATATGTATTATTTCATGCCAAATTCTATGTTATTGTTATTCAATTATGTTTTGTATTTACAGATATCATTTTTTAATGTATTTCATATAATTAAGCGCTTTCTTTATGATTGATGTAGACTTCTCATGTGTTTGTGTTGATAGTTGTAACTGTCGTAAAATTAAGTTTACATTTCTCTTATTCATAACATCGACAGAAAAAAAATGTTAAAAATGTATATATTGTATTATCTCAAGTAAATAGAAAACTTTAACCCTAATATACTCATGTAAAATAGGGTTTTTTATGTGGAAAAATAATAAAAAAATGTATGAAGTAAGTTTAATCTCTGGTTTATCTCTATATAGCCTAATATTATGATATTACTATAAGTACCGAAGTACATATGGAGTTTTAGTGTAGTAATTCTACTTTTCCATATGGTGAAGGATCGGTAGAACGAAGAAAAATTCTCCCCGGCACCGGGACTCGAACCCAGGTTTACAGCTTTACGTCCTGGCACTTTCAAGTTTCGATGCCGGATTGAATCCCTCTCATTTTAAGTTCTACCTACTGTGTTCCCCTTTATTGGCCTACCCTTGTGTACCGTGTCACAGTATGTGTGACAGTAGGCGCTATGTCCAAGCACAAGTACAGAGGTGCACTCATTACGAGTGACTAAGGGCCAGTATTATAAACGCCGTTTAAACCTTACGTACAGTTTAAACTGAAGTTTTTCGTTCTGCTTCCTATTATAAACCTTAACTACCAGTTAGTCTTGAGTTAACTTGAGTTTAACTTGATTTGCAGTTCTCTGCCGTTTCACTTTCAATTTGGTTTTAAGAGTCTTCATAGTACCACAGATGCTTTGTTTAGATTGACATCTTTTATACAACATGGCTTTCAACAACATAGCCATACAGTTACTACCTTTCTGGACTTTGAACAGGCATTTGACAAGGTATGGCACAATGGTCTGATATACAAACTACATCAATTAAACTTCCCTGATATTTACATTCATCTGCTAGCTGACTACCTTCAAAATCGTAAATTTCAAGTTCGAATAGGAGCAGCCCTCTCTACCTCCAGAAACATCGAAGCAGGCGTTCCTCAAGGAACTGTTCTTGCATCTGTTCTTTACTCCATTTATGTCCAGGATATGCCTACAATGCTGGACTGCCTCCATAGTCTCTATGCTGATGACACTGTCATATTTACCACACATTTTAATATTCATGCAGCTTGTGTCAACATGCAAAATGCCCTAAATATATTAACAATGGTCAACCAAATGGAGGTTAAAAGTAAACGGCGAAAAATCTCAATTGATGGTCTTTACTAAACGTTTGCCAAGATTATAGACCAACTGAGTATTCAAAATCAAATAATACCTTTTACCACATCAGTTAAATATCTTGGAGTACTTCTAGACAAACGTTTATCTTACAGGCATCACATTCAAAACATAAGAGACAAAGCATTTCAACGATACATGGCACTCTATCCACTTTTCAAAAGTCTGACTACAAGGAAAGCAAAAGTCCTGCTGTATATATGAGTCATCAAATCATACATCCACTACTGCTGTGAGATTTGGGGCCAAGCTCATCCTCGCCACCTGAAGAGTCTAGAAGGAATTCATAGAGCTGTCTGCAGAACAATCACTGGTGCACACTACCTCACGAACAATGTCAAACTCTACAGTGGACTTCATATACCCTTCCCGGTTGCTCTTATTCAAGATCTACAGACTATATACCTCATTTCATCTCACTACATCTCGCCAAAATGTAAAAAAAAAAAAAAAAAAAAATTGTACAACATTGTAAAAATTGTAGAAAATTACTAAATTGTAAAACTATAAAAATTTGTAAAAATTGTAATTGTAATATTGTAAAATGTTGACATGTTCCACATCTTAAAGCTTCATTGCTCATGTAAGATCTATGGAATAAAATAAATGAATGAATGAATGAATGAATGAATAAGCTACTTCATCATGCCAACCCTTTACTAAGAGACATAACATAAATTCAAACAAATACTTCCATCTTTGACGTCTTAGTAATCAATTTTCTTTAACAAAACCTATTTACATTTCAATTTATAAAATAATATTTTTGTAAAAGGCAAGGGTCCAAGAGACCTGGTACTTTTAATAAAAACATCTTAAAACTAAAAAAAAAAAAAAAAATCTCTGCCGTTTAAACTGCAGGTCAAGGCAAAACAGTGTAAGATGGCGGTTCCCGCAATACACATGGATATTGCAGATGTTTTCCAAGAACTTATGAGTGACGACATGTGAGTGATCAATATTACTGAACGACCACGGCGGCCAAGAATTTTTAGAAGTAGAGTGCATCACTTTGAAATATACATAAATGAACATAAGTTTTAAAACATATTGAGGTTTTCGAAGCAGACAGTCCTAACCTTCAGAATTAGGTTTATAGTCTTAACCTTGTTTCGAAAAATTGAAACTCAGATACAACCATGCAACAGAAGAATGAGAAAGTGCAAAAATATGTGTTTTAGAGTTTTAATTTAAAGATTATTTGAAAAGATAAATTATTTATTTTTCATTTTTGAAAACATTCTGTTGAATCTCTGCATCAGTTACTACTGGATGTTCATTTCAAAGTGTGTCATGACGTCACTGTTGGGTCACCGATTTGAAGCGAGTTTCAGCTTATATGTTAGAGAAGTTGCCTATTATTTAAGGCGTTCTTCAATCTGAACTTGAGAACGTGTACGGTATAACTTGAACGTCGTAGCAACAGATGGCGGTCTGTACGGTCTGTGTGCTACCATAACCTCTTTCGAACTGTGTTTTGCGCCGGCAAGTCGTACGCAGGGTATTTGTTATCATCGGTTGCGTACGGTAACATTCCACAACACAAATCAAATGCTCCGTGTCCATGTTGACCGTCGAAGTTAATGTCAACAAATACGTAAGTAATCGTCTTAACCCTCTCCCCATATCCCGACAGTACGTATTTCCAAACAGTTCACATTCCTGCCACTACCGGCGTTACCGTACGTATCGGTACGTACTCTTCAGAATTAACGCCGTACTTGCTAGGCAACTTCTCTGCCTCTTAGGTTATACACCTCTGCGGAAGTGTAGGAAGATTGGATTCTCTAGGCTCATCGACTAGCCATATGACGGCATACAGCGAGCCATGACACATTTTGAACTGAACACCCAGTAGTTGCGCTGCGCTCATTTTCCTCTGGTAGTAGACCTATTGAAAACGATGGAAGATTTCGGAGGTGTCCGTAAATCTAATCTATTGCGCATTGTACTGTGTGTGGCAGACAGTCTGCTGGTAAGATTTACTATGGTGCCTGATTTATAAACAGACTAATAATATTACCTAATTTTACTACACTCGTAAAAATAATTTTATTGTTTGACTGAATTCTGTTTCATAAATATTCTAGACAACACATAAAATACGCACACTAATATTATTACTTCATTACTCAGTTGATTCTGCATGGAGTTACGTTGCAGATGGTCATGCAAGGTTTAGTTTGGTTGCATTGTGTTTGGGAGTATAACGTTGGTAGCCAGCGTTAAGAAACTATTTGAGGTTAAGTCTGACAAGCATACTGAAGTACGCTATATTAGTCCCCTATAGGTTTTTTATGATACTCTCTCTGATATCGAAGAACAAAGATGTTTCTTAATGAAGATTCTCCACGAGCGTCGGCTATTTTAAATCTATTCTATACTAATAATAAATCTGTAGCCGAAATTTTTCTGGTAATTTTCGATTTTCCAAAATTAATTGGTCCTAACATATATAATTAACCACCCTGAAACCGAAAATCGCTTTTTTGACATTTTTGTTTGTATGTCTGTCTGTATGTTTGTTACCTTTTCACGCGATAATGGCTGAACGGATTTCTATGAAAATTGAAATATAAATTAAGTTCGTTGTAACTTAGATTTTGGGCTACATGGCATTCAAAATACATTATTTAAAAGGGGGTTATAAGGGGACCTGAATTAAATAAATCGAAATATTTCGCTTATTATTGATTTTTGTGAAAAATGTTACATAACAAAAGTTTCTTTAAAAATAATTTGCGATAAGGTTTATTCCTTGAAACATTTTGATAGGACTGATATTTAATGAGATAAATGAGTTTTAAAATTAAAATAACTGCCATCTAAGGCCGTATAATGAATTAAAAACAAATGACTTCGTCTATAAGGGGCCTTGGACAGCAACAATCGAAAGCTATGAAAGATAGCCTACAGAGAATGTTTCTGTGTTTGTATGAAGTAATATCGGAAGCTAAATTAACCGATTTGTATAATTAATTATTATTTCATCATTGGAAAGTGTAGTTTCTCTAGATGGACATAATGCTATAATGTTATTACAGTAACTTCTGATATGATATAATATAATATAATATAATATAATATAATATAATATAATATAATATAATATAATATAATATAATATAATATAATATGTAATATTATATAATATAATTTAAGTTATTTGAAGGGTTCAGAACCATAGTGGGCCATGCGGCATTTACTGAATACGTAGAAAACAAGGGTTAAAATTAAGTTATTACCATAATTCAATGGAAACCTATAACAAGTAAAATAAAGTATACACATTAAATCTAAATGATGTCAATCTTCATTAAACTATGGTTGCATGTAATAAAAATTAAGAAACAGGTTAAAGGATTTGTCATTGCACCAAATGAGTGTCTCTGGACCAAAATGATCGCATTTTAATTATTTGGATGCAATTTAAATTAAGTAACATATTAAACGATTTATCCTTCTATCAAAAACGAATGTTCCCTGGATCAAATGCCCTATTTTAATTATGTGATTACTTTATATTTATTTCTAACGGGTGCAGCGGAGCGCACGGGTACGGCTAGTCAATAATATAATTAAACACTTGCGATGTTTTTCTTTTCTTTCCTAGCAGTAATACAATCGTATTCCACTACGGTTTAACATAACCGAGACTCTGTAATACAGCACGTTGAGTTAAACTAATGATTAAGTTTAACTTAGGTTTAACATAATCTTTACATTAACCGTATTTATAAAACCGGGCCTAAGTGGCCAAGGTTTACTGTGACACGGTACACAAGGGTAGGCCAACTAAGGGGAACATAGTAGGTATAACTTAAAATGAGAGGGATTTAATCCGGCATGGGAACTTGAATCCGGTGCAGCTTAGTGGATAAAGCGCCAGCACGTAAAGCTCAAAACCCGGGTTCGAATCTCGGTTCCGGAGAGATTTTTTTCTCCGTTCTACCGATCCTTCACTAATATTATGAATTACTGCTAAATTATGAAGAGATCTTTGTCTTTATCATCATAGATTAGGCTGAATATTCTGATCTGACTCGAATGAAAAGTTTATACCTGAATAATTTCAAGGGAAAATTTATTCCAGGGCCGGGACCTTTGGTTAACGCGCCAACGCTCTACAGACTGAGCTACCCAGGAACTATACCAAACTCGACTCAATTTTCCACTTATACCCATATACCTGAAGTGGGTTGACAGAACGTCAGAGCTCAGCATTGAGTGCTCACTTACTGTGTGACTTAAATTTGTGGTTTTCTGTTATCGAAACAGTAACGCATACCCAACCCTGGAACAATTTTTCCCTTAAAATTATTCAAGTCAGCTTTACAGGGAACTATACCTAAAAACATGAACATGAGGAAGTCAAAATGGGGACAGCAATGGCAAAGGAAACTTTTAATAGTAAAGGACCGTCTTCTTAAGGCCTCTGGAGAAACAAAGAAGAGACTAGTGAAATGCTTTGTATGGAGCATGGCGTTATATGGGGCAGAAACATTGTTATTGAGACGAAGTGAAGAAAAGGGACTAAAAGTATTTGAAATGTGGATATGGAGAGGAATTGAGCGTGCGAAACGAACAGATGGAATAAGAAATGAAGCTGTGCTATAAAAAGTGAGTGAAGAAAGAATAATGCTGATGAGGAAGAGAAAAAGAAATTTCCCGGGTCATTACTAAGATCAGAAGTCTCCATAAAGCGTATCTTCATTCGTGCTCTCGATGCTGCCCGCCGAACACAGTGTGCTGTAAGGCTAGAGAAGGGGAAGAGACTCGTACCTCAACAGATGTGAGTGGTCAGTGGGGGATCGTGGCAACGGTCTGCTTAGGTTTACAAATAATAACATCAAAAGAATAAGAAATATGATACGTTTGTATATTATTTTGACATATGAAGCTGGAGCCCCGTCTTTTGCTATTGACACAAGCCATTGCAAATTCAAACTCTTCTGTTCTATGGTGTCTTTCAGTGCCTGGAAAAGATCTTCTTCATTTGTATTTTGTAATTACATCTAGAAGACATTCAGACACAGTAAAATGTTCATTAACTCCTCGGATGAAAATGGCTAGGTGAGCTTTGTCATTTCTATCTGTGCTTTCGTCCAATGCAAGTGAGTAAGCTACAAACTGGTTAATTGTGGTTTCGACTTCAGATTCAATTATATTTAAAATCTTGAAATTCCTTCTCTGAACTGTAATTGGAAACAATTTAATTTTCTTAAACTTTGACTTTGTTCTGGACACAGTATTTTACTAACGTCCTGTATGCACTATTTTACAAATGATGCTTCTGTAAAGGGCTTCATTGATTTTCCAATATTCCAAGCTAGAACATAGCTAGCAAGAAGCTTTTTTTGTTTGAGACTGAGGACACATGTGTGATTTGTGTTTGCATTTTCTTGTTTTATATTAATCAAAATATTTGTAGGCCTATGCATTTCACCTAAAATTAAACGAAAAGCTATATGTTTGTCATGCCGAACTGAGTGTAAACGTATTGTAATATACTAATTAATGTATTATGTATAACCAACAGCGATACAGATAGGCCCAAAATAAATTATTTTCACATGTCCAACATGCCTGTAATTGTATGATATTCTTTGTGAAGAGTCGAGTATTGTCGTCGCATGTTGAATTTTAACACACCGTTAAACATTTTCGAACAAATTAAGCATTTCACATTCTCTCCACTAACACAAAAAATTTCTCTTCCTATTCATCCTTGAATGTACTACATCCATGATTAGAAGACATTGTGAAACGGTGGAACACTCCGACCAACACAATGATAATGACAGTCCGCCACTGCTCTTCGTTTGCGCATAAACATTGAGTACAGTACAGGTGGGGATGGGTGAGGCGGAGCGCGCTCATTACGTACTGGCTTCGGTTCCGTTCAGGGGCTTACTCGCGAATACGGTTTTGGAGACGTCTGACTAAGATGAAACTGTCTGCTTGAAGGATGCACAGAATAGAATGGTGAACAGGAAAAGCGTTCGGGGCAGAAGAAGATATCAGATGATGGATAACATTAATATATAGGGACGTATACGGAGACTAAGAGAAAGGGGGGAAATACAAAGGATTGGAGAATGCTGGGTTTGCAGTGAGAGACCTGTCATTGAGCAGAAGACCATAAATGTATATGTATATTGTGAAGTGTACTTTACCTCGGAATACTTACTTTTGCTGCTTGAGTCTTTGGCTCACCACCCTTATGTATAAAGTCGATTTCTTCTGTAAACGTGCAGAATAAATTTAATTTTTTATAACAGGATTTGTGCTGACGTTGTTGAGTTTATATGTTAATTGCGAAAACATTTAAATTTTGTTCTTAATTTACATGCATAAGATAACTGATTAATTATCACTCAGCGAACCTACGGTATTAAAAGTTGGATTGTTAATTAATTTTTAAATTAGTAATCTATTGGTAAAAATATCCTTTTACATGTTTGTTAATACTACAGAGTGTTGTAGGAGATGTTGAACTACTTAGCCTATATTTAGGTTTAATACAATATTACAGCACATAAATTTACAAACTACAGACACTAGAATACAAACCTTGGAGATTTGTTATTAATGGAAACATGTTTAATGTATTATTATGATGTACCGTAGTACATAATGATATTTCCGTGCAGGAATTCTGCGTTACCATAAATGATGAAGAATCGATAGAACAGAGAAAAATTCGGCGCTCATCCCGTCGGATCCCGGCCACTTGGTCACTTGTAATGAGTGCACCTTTGTACATAGTACGTTGGACGTAGTGCCACTATCATATTCTGTGACACAGTACATGAGTGTAGGCCACCAAAGGGAAAACTGAGAGGTAAAACTTAAACTGAGGGAATTCAATCCGGCATCGGAACTGGAATCCGGTGTGGTTTAGTGGATAAAGCGGGTTCGAGTCCCGGTGCAGGAGAAAATTTTCTCTGTTGGCGTGAGAACTACGAACCAATGATTCTGTAATGAGGTATGGATTTTACGTGTGGATGGCTGAGGATTCAATCCAAATCTCTTTTAATTTTCGATCAAGCTTGTTTTATTTTCACGGACATGTAAATGCTCAAAGCAACATGAATTGAAGCTCAGAAAAACCTAACCTCTTCATGAACAGCCTCTCCATCATATGAAAATAAACATATTATGATGTACTATAAGTAGCGTCAGAATATTAAGTCCCGCGTTTTAGGGAAATTATTTTGTGCCCATTGCATTGAATCGCTGATAAAACGCTCCCTCTGTTACCAGTACTGGAAGCTCATTGGTTTGACAGTAAATTTGCCGCTTTCGTGATCGAGGGATAATTCCCTCACCCAATATAATATATTATTAAGAAGTTATCATCATGCCAATCTTCGAATCACTTTATTATTATTATTATTATTATTATTATTATTATTATTATTATTATTATTATTATCATTATTATTATTATTATTATTATTATTATTATTTGAAACGCAGGGACAAACTGATTTAATATACATATATCGATTTCAGTAAAGCTTTTAATGTAATTCCGCACAATATTCTTCTTCATAAGTTAGGAAATATTGGCCTTTCTGTAAGCTACGTTATTTGGTTCCAAAATTATTTAAGTAATAGAGTTTCATGTGTAAGACTGTTTAATATACACCTTTATTCTTATAATATAAATTGTGGAGTCCCGCAGGGATCTACTTTAGGACCTCTCCTATTTATTATATTCATAGATGATATATGTAAAAGAATGACTTCTGACGGTTTATTATTTGCAGACGATTTAAAAATTTTTCGTACAATCAAAAGTAGTACTGACTGTCAATTACTTCAATGTGACATTAATTCAGTCGCTAAATGGTCGGAAGACAATGACATGAAAATTAACGCATCCAAAACTAATGTAATAACCTTTTCTAGAAAAACTTCTTCACTGAAATTTAATTATAATCTAAATAATGTTCTAATTAATGGAACGGATTGCGTAAAAGATTTGGGAATATTCATTGACAATAAATTGTATTTTCGTAGTCACGTTGATTACATTTACAATCACGCAATCAGAATGCTAGGAATAATACGGTCAATAACTTATTCTTTTTCCACGCCTGATTCTCTTTCAGTGCTATACTATACATTGGTGCGATCGAAACTCGAATATGCATCTGTAGCTTGGAACTCGATTACATCTACAGACTCAGCTAAATTAGAAAATATACAAAGGAAATTTATATCTCTATGTTCATTCAGATTTCTCCCCGTTAATTCCGGGTACAGTTATGAGAGAAAATGTGAATATTTTAATTGTCAAAATCTATATGCTAGACGCCATGAGCAAGATTATCTGTTCTTTTGTAAAGTCCTCAAAGATGATATATCCTGTGACTCTTTCTTAAACAATATTACCTTACGTATTCCAACAAAAGATATGAGAGCCCACAAACTTTTCTATATTAGAAATTCGAAATTTCTTTCACCAGCCTCCAGATGCGAATTCGATCCCTTCAATGTATAGACTTAGTTTGCTCTTGGCAACGATTTATCATTTATGTATTCTTTTATGCATTATACGCAATTATCATTGTCTCGTAGTATTCTTAGTTATGTATTTTAAAGTCATCCATTATTTATCCATTCATCGTCATTATTGTAATTAATTGTAATTGTATTTATGTGTAATAATTATTTTTGTATTATGTTTTATTATATTTGTGCTGAACTGTAATTGGTCACTGGTTGTTGTACAGCACATTAAATATAAATAAATAAATAAATAAATAAATAAATAAATAAGTAAGTAAATAAGTAAGTAAATAAGTAAGTAAGTAAATAAGTAAATAAATAAGTAAGTAAATAAGTAAGTAAATAAATAAATAAATAAATAAATAAATAAGTAAGTAAATAAGTAAATAAATAAGTAAGTAAATAAATAAATAAATAAGTAAATAAATAAATAAGTAAGTAAATGAATAAGTAAGTAAATAACTAAGTAAATAAATAAGTAAATAAATAAATATGTAAATAAATGAGTAAATAAATAAATAAGTAAATAAAAAAATAAGTAAATAAATAAGTAAATAATTAAGTAAATAAATATGTAAATAAGTAAATAAATAAGTAAGTAAATAAATAAATAATTAAATGAATAAATAAGTAAATAAATAAGTAAGTAAATGAATAAGTAAGTAAATAAATAAGTAAATAAGTAAGTAAATAAGTAAATAAATAAGTAAGTAAATAAGTAAATAAATAAGTAAATAAATAAATAAATAAATAAACAAATAACCAATAAAAATAAACAAACAAATAAACAAACAAATAAATAAATAAATAAATAAATAAATAAATAAATATGAGAAATTACATGAAGTAAAGATCTCTAGCACTGAAGTACCGTAGATCACAAATAGAATTTTCAGAAAATTTTCCCGCAAAATATAATACGAGTATACAGGATGAAAGTGACATAGCCTTGCAGATTTTCAGAGCGAATAGCTCATTTTATATTAAGGAAAAACTGAAACATTATATTGGTGGAAACTTAATAGTTTTTCTTGTCAGAAGAAAATGTTTTTTTTCTCTCTCAAATGTTTAACAACCTCTTATTCGGTAACTATTGCGAGTAGGATCGTGATTTTTGTCCATATTGATAGGAAAACTAATAAAGAATAATTTATCCCTCTGGCGTATTTCAATAGTGTGGACGGTTGTCGTGTAAATTTAATTTTAAAAACCTCTAATTGCAAGCCACTGCACGATGCGAGTTGGTTGCAACACAGCACCAGAGAACAGCTCACCTAGCGAGACAATGAATTCGTTGACCTCTTACATCTGTATCATGAGTAGAGTGTGTTAGCGGCGATGTTGCCGGGCTGCTGAAACTTCAAACTTAATTTTCTAATTAACCGTGCATTTATTCACAAAACGTGAAGCAGGTTTTC
The DNA here is from genome assembly GCA_025594305.2 of Periplaneta americana. Lineage (NCBI taxonomy): Eukaryota > Metazoa > Arthropoda > Insecta > Blattodea > Blattidae > Periplaneta > Periplaneta americana. The sequence continues at coordinate 24,194,241 of JAJSOF020000037.1, forward strand.
TGTTCGTTTAAGTGTACCTCATCGTCCCTTTCAATCTGCAAGGTTATTTCACTTTCACCCTGCATGCAGTATGTGGTATGCTTTACCTTGTGATTGTACTTTCGCTTCACGAATACATTTTAAGAGTAATTGTCTCACTTCATCAAGCTTGCGGTATCCCATCTATTAAAATTAAAAACATTTTTTTAGAGAACCACGAAGTACCCATTGGTTAAATCTACATTGGATAATAACGTTTATTCCCTCTTGAAATTTCTATTTACATCAATATTAAAAATTAATATTTAATTACAACTTTTGAATGTATAAATGGTTATGTTAAAATGTATGTATGTATGTATGTATGTATGTATGTATGTATGTATGTATGTATGTATGTATGTATGTATGTATGTATGTATGTATGTATGTATGTATGTATGTATGTATGTATATGAAGTCTATATACAACGGCATGCTCCACCACTAGTTCCTGCAATACTACATGCCTTGGTTTACATTTGACAATACGAATATATCTATATACAATATTAACATGTCATGAATACTTCCTTGCTTACATTTAACGTTATATACTCGCTAATCCTGAGCTATCTAGTTATTATTCCTATTTACATTTCATTGAAATATATTGTTCATTGATTATAACATTGACTTAGCCTAACAAGTTATGGTTCTTATTTGCACTTACTTAAATTATAATTGAATAACTTCGAGGGAAAAATTGTTCCGGGGCCGGGTATCGAACCCGGGACCTTTGGTTAAACGTACCAACGCTCTCCCACTGAGCTACCCGGGAACTCTACCCGACACCGATCCAATTTTTCCCTCTATATCCACAGACCTCAAAGTGGGCTGACAACCGTCAAGCAACCAACATTTGAGTGCACACTAACTCTGTGTGACTTTAAATTGTGGTTTTCTGTTACGTACGGTGACGTGTATTATGCAAATTAAGCTTTCAGGAATAACTCCCTGTAAAGTTAATTTGAATAACTTCGAGGGAAAAATTGTTCCGGGGCGGGGTGGGAGAGCGTTGGTACGTTTAACCAAAGGTCCCGGGTTCGATACCCGGCCCCGGAACAATTTTTCTCTCGAAGTTATTCAAATTAACTTTACAGGGAGTTATTCCTGAAAGCTTAATTTGCATTAAATTATAATTGTTCGTTACTCATCCTAACAAGATGCGATTCCTATTTACACTTACAACACTGACTAATCCTGACAAGTTGTGATTAACATTTACACTCATTTAAATAATATACTGTTCATGTATGTATGTATGTATGTATGTATGTATGTATGTATGTATGTATGTATGTATGTATGTATGTATGTATGTATGTATGTATGTATGTATTCATACTGCAACGGGTAGGCCTATATACCCGGTGGCAGTGGTAACTAATTACACTCAATAATGACAATAATAAACTTATTAATTAAAAATACAGTTAATAATAATACCAATAATGAATACAAATCATTACTACTACTAGTACTACTACTACTACTACTACTACTACTACTACTACTACTACTACTACTACTACTACTACTACTACTACTACTACTACTAATAATAATAATAATAATAATAATAATAATAATAATAGGGAATATCCTAAATTAAATGAAGCACGATCACTTAAAATAACATTTAAAATAAATCTAATTCGTATCTTAAATCTAAGTTCGAACTAAACGAACGAGTATGATATGTTCATATCTGCACAAGTAGCTTTCCACATTACACTCATTTCGCTGTCAACTCACTCACTGCACTGGAACTACGACACATTTCACTGATCCTATCCTGATTCCACTAACACTTCAAAACATTTCACTGTTCAAATACTTTGCACTGCCACTATAAACTATAAGGCTTCACTGACAGGAACACGTTTCACTGACACAACACACTTCACTGACATAACATAATTCTTCACTGATACAACACTTCAATAACAAAATATCATTTACATCCTTTACATACTGTGTATAATTATCGTCTATTAGTAAAGTCCTTAAGCCTATTTTTAAATACGTTTTTGGTTGTTGGTAAAGCCTTTAGTAAGTCTGCAGGTAAAGCATTCCAGTCCCTGATAGTACAATTGAGAAAAGAAAACTTTCCAGTGTCCGTCCTTTGTCTTCTTTCCCTCAATTTATATGAGTGGTCGTTCCTTGAAGAACAAATATAGTAGTAGTAATGGGACAAATATAGTAATGAATATAGGTTATAGATTTTTAATATCTCAGCTTTGTGTATTCTACAGAGTGAATCAAAAGTCTCGTACCATATGAATATTTTTCATATGCTTGATTTTCGATTGCTATAGGTGTTACCAGTATTTGTAAGACCAAAATATGCTCTACCATCGACACATTCGATTCTAGCTCTCAGCTAGCATATTGAATGCAACTTTGAAATGTTAAATGGGAACGGGGGTCATGTAGGTACTCAGAATCATGTTAAAGTTTCTGAAAAAATTAGTGGCGAAGTTATTTAAAGATAACTGTCATAATGACACAAACATTAGTTACGGCATCTACATACATTTTGTAACATTATATAGTACTAAGGAGACTTCGGAAAAGGTATTTTTTTTTTGTTGCAATTCTGGTAATTAACTTGCCCTGCTCTACTGTTTGGTTAACCTGTGACATTCACAGTTGACGGTTGACCTGAAATATAAACATCAACGTATATTCCCAACTTGGAGTCAGGCCACAAAAGGGAAACACTGTAGGAGGAGAGTTCGATCCGTGCTGTGGATTGAATTCGGCATAGCTCAGTGGTCAGAGCGCTTGGTACGTAAAATCAAGGACCCGGGTTCCATTCCCGGCGCCGGAGCGAATTTTTCTCCTCAAATATTAATAACCTATGACAGTTTAAATGCATTGTTGTGATTATTTGAAGCTTTTCTACAACAGATTCCTAGATTATCGTAATGACATTACCGAAAGAGGGAAGAATGGATATCATTCTTCATTCTGGTGGGCTAAGCCACAGAAATGTTGCAGCAGACTGAACTAACAGTTTCTTGGACATTGGATTGGCCAACGTGGACCAGTAGAATGGCCAGCAAGGTCTCCAGATTTAAGGGAACGCACAGGTGAAATTACTAAATCTTACAGTTTTCATTTTTTTTCTCAAAGACCAAGGACACTAGAATAAAATTATGTGACACGTTTCCTTATTAAGATGAAATAAATGGCAGGAATTTTTTTCAACGTGATTTTCTTTAATTTTCGACGTGTGGAACCATTTATATATTAATTTAATTAATTAACCATTATATATTAATTTAATTAATTGACATATAAATGGTTCCACACGTCGAAAATTAAAGAAAATCACGTTGAAAAAAATTCCTGCCTTTTATTTCATCTTAATAAGGAAACGTGTCACATAATTTTATTCTGGTGTCCTTGGTCTTTGAGAAAAAAAATGAAAACTGTAAGATTTAGTAATTTCACCTTAACACTCCTTGATTTTTCTTTTGGGGTTAATAAAGATTAACACTCCTTGATTTTTTGTTTCGGGGGTTAATAAAGAGCTTGGTATATGAAGAGAAAATTGAACACTTAAAGAACCGTGTCATTGAATCCTGTGCTAAAATCACCCCGGAAATGCTACAAAATGTCGTCTCCACATTCTCAATTTTATCTTTATACACAATTCATATAATGAAAGAGTAAATGTACAAATTATGATTTTATAGCCTACTTTAAATTGTTTCATTTTTGTGTAATTATTTCAAATACATGACTGTCGCATCTGTAACGTAAAAATAAATCGACAGCAAAACGGAACACTTACCACTGCGGGGAATAGATTAACGACGCCAAGGGCTGTTAAAATCAGAAGCAGCTTCATGTTGTAGTGTGACGGTTCAGATTCACTAACACATTTATATCCTCCTTATGTGGAGGAAAAAAATAAACTCTTCGTCACATATTAAATCTGAATTGCATTGCACCACTACAGAAGCATGTCATTATTCCATTGTGAAATGTAAATTACTTCCTTCCACTCATCTCCATTTCAGGAAATTATAGTGTTGTAGCCTATCCTAGTAATATTGAGTGAACAGATATTTTTTTGTAAATAATTGCGAGCACATGAATATTCATCACTCGCCATTTATGAAGCCAGCTGTATAGGTAGACTAATTTACCGACTGAGTTGTTATTAAGTGTGCGTCATAGTAGGCTGGTGAGCAACCGAAAAGCGGCAATTTGCTCTCGGCGGAGTTTCTCGCAGAATCGGGTTTCGCAGCTATAATTAGACACTCTATAACAGGAATGTCAAAGATTGCCCACAGGAGCAAGCGCGCGCTTTAGAACCCAGGAGAGCCTGAGCGCTTTACAGCGGAAAGGAAAGAGACAGACGAAAGAGGTAGTATATGCCGCTTGGTCGAGCTATATACAGGGATGGCCAGCACTGATTCAATAGATAAAGGGAAGAGAATTTATTAAAACTGTATCCATGTTAATTTTTAGATTTTCCTGAGAAGTATAAATGCATTATTAGAATGTAAGTTTTAATTTTAATGCTCATTTTTCACAAGTTTGATTTTTTTATCCAAAAGAACTATTTTCTCAAATTGTCAGGTATAGGCCTATTTATTTAGTAGCCTTACAGAATGTTTTCGTAAACCTAATATACCGTATATACGTATTACTGAAGATAGTGTATTGAAAATTTTGAAAATATTCGCATGGAAATTGTTTGTAAGGAAATGAATTAACAAAGCAACTACTGTTACATCATAAGCAAAAGATATGTGCCCATGTGTTTTAAAAATGTCAGCTCTATAGCTTCAGCAGATTTCGAGAAAATAATTTAATATTCTGATGATAGGCAGTTGCTCACAAATATCACCTTAAAAGCATAATGCGATAAGAGTTTTGTTATGTAATATTAATTACACTTAAAACATATACAGTACCTTGGTAACTTTGCTTTGTACTACAGTATTGTTTTGATTAGTTTATTGATTACTTTTGTAAGGCTAAAGATATCATCAATCTAAATTCCAACTTATCATGTCATACTCAGTCTCTTTCTTTGGAATATCACTTTCTTTATGAATGTTGTGTTTCATCCACTTAATACAGTATAATATTATACTACTATGGAATTTAAGCGAATATTCCTCCTTAACTCTCTATTATGTTATTAAGATTTAAAATACAAGTGCAATATTAAGAAATCAGTGTTAGTACTTTTGTTTTACTGTATAGATAATATTAAACAGAAAGAAGCCATATAAAAATAACGACATAAAATTTCACGTTCCGTTTGAAGTTTGTGCACCACTGTTTTCTTAATGCAACAGGTTGCTTATTCATATACACAAACCTTCCTCTTTCCATACTTAGCGCTTGCTGCCCGCGCACGACGTCAAGGTCAGAAAAATGCGCTTGCTTTGACATCACTGCTCTATAAGCTTACTTACAAATGGCTTTTAAGGAACCCGGAGGTTCATTGCCGCCCTCACATAAGCCCGCCATCGGTCCCTATCCTGTGCAAGATTAATCCAGTCTCTATCCCACCTCCCTGAAATCCATTTAAATATTATCCTCCCATCTACGTCTCGGCCTAAAATTGGCTACCTTGATAAAATTCTAAGATAAACTATAGTGCAAAACACAACAAAGACCAACTAACACTAGATAAAGTGTAAATTAAAGTACAACTAATAAAGTAGGCTACTGCAAAAATAACAGATAGGAACTTACATTACCTGGGAGATCTTTCGCACTCACTTGCGACTTCGTCTTCCTGGTTGTATACTCAAGCTCAATCTCTCTCAGCGACTTTCGTGACACATCTTTCCCTTTTTAGCCGGTCAATATCTACAGTAGAAATCGTCACTGTCTTGCAGTCGTCTATTTTACGTAATAGATCAATCGAAACCTGATACATAGAGTTCAAGTACCCAGTATTCATAAAGAGAACAAACTCCCGTGCAATAACTCCCGATACGATGTAAACAACTGGATACGCTAGAAGTGACTAGTGACATAGACCGTTATTCCAACCAAGAAATTCATAAATAATTGATTAAATGGCGATCTTACTCGTGTTAATTATGTAAGCATGTGTGGCTTACAGCTGTTTCAGTGCTCCCATCCTCAGAGCCTATTAGATCTCGGCGCTATCTCAACTTCGCTGCCTGTTGTGTGGGTGCGTTCGTGTGATGAAGAGTTGTGTCAAATAGTGTGTGTGTGTTCTGAAATTGATCTGTGTGTTGAGAATTTGATTAGGGTGTGTTTTAGTGTGTCTGTATATTTCATATTGTTCTAGTGTGTTGAGTTTTTGGTTTTTGGGTTGTATATGTAGGATTTCCAATATTCTTTTGAGAAGATTAACTCCATATGTAGATGAAATTATTGGGGATCATCAGTGTGGTTTTAGGCGTAATAGATCGACTATTGACCAGACATTGTGTATTCGACAGATAATGGAGAAAAAATGGTAGTATAAGGGCATAGTGCATCAGTTATTCATAGATTTCAAAAAGGCATATGACTCGGTTAAGAGGGAAGTATTATATGATATTCTTACTGAATTTGGTATTCCCAAGAAACTAGTTCGATTAATTAAAATATGTCTTAGTGAAACGTACAGCAGAGTTCGTATAGGTCAGTTTCTGTCAGATGCGTTTCCAATTCACTGTGGGCTAAAGCAAGGAGATGCACTATCACCTTTACTTTTTAACTTTGCTCTACAGTATGCCATTACGAAAGTCCAGTATAACAGAGAGGGTTTGGAATTGAACGGGTTACATCAGCTGCTTGTCTATGCGGATGACGTGAATATGTTAGGAGAAAATCCACAAACGATTAGGGAAAATACGGGAATTTTACTTGAAGCAAGTAAAGAGATAGGTTTGGAAGTAAATCCCGAAAAGATAAAGTATATGATTATGTCTCGTGACGAGAATATTGTACGAAATGGAAATATAAAAAAGGAAATTTATCTTTTGAAGAGGTGGAAAAGTTCAAATATCTGTGAGCAACAGTAACAAATATCAATGGTACTCGGGAGGAAATTAAACACAGAATAAATATGGGAAATGCCTGTGATTATTCGGTTGAGAAACTTTTATCATCCAGTCTGCTGTCGAAAAATCTGAAAGTTAGAATTTATAAAACAGTTATATTACCGGTTGTTCTGTATGGTTGTGAAACTTGGACTCTCACTTTGAGAGAGGAACATAGGTTAAGGGTGTTTGAGAATAAGGTACTTAGGAAAATATTTGGGGCTAAGAGGGATGAAGTTACAGGAGAATGGAGAAAGGTACACAACACAGAACTGCACGCATTGTATTCTTCACCTGACATAATTAGGAACATTAAATCCAGACGTTTGAGATGGGCAGGACATGTAGCACGTATGTGCTAATCCAGAAATGCATATAGAGTGTTAGTTGTGAGCCCGGAGGGATAAAGACCTTTAGGGAGGCCGAGACGTAGATGGGAAGATAATATTAAAATGGATTTGAGGGAGGTGGGATATGACGGTAGAGAATGGATTAATCTTACTCAGGATAGGGACCAATGGCGGGCTTATGTGAGGGCGGCAATGAACCTCCGGGTTCCTTAAACGCCAGTAAGTAAGTAAGTATGTGTAGGATTTCCATGTCTGTATTTATGTTATTGTATGTATGGTTAGCATTGCCATTTAATCAATTATTTATATGCAAATGTTAAAAGTAGTGTACGAAAGATTCAACATGGATTATCAAGAAATTCATGTTTGTAACTCGTGTAGAAACACCTCTAATACAGATATTGAAAAACAATTTTTGTGACAGCTGTGTAAGACTATGTAGGGCATTATTCCATTAGAAACTTAATTTTGAAAAATTGTGACATAGACTGTTATTCGGCCCAACGCTTCAATTCAAAGTTTTGAGCGTAAGCAATTTTCATGTAGGCTGCTGTGAACGATCTTGCTTTATTCTGAGCGACGCTACAGCTCGGGCAGGGGCGCCTTGTCCCTGACATGCAGGTGCGTGGAAGCTCTCGATTTAATCCCATCCCTGACCCTGTCCGAGCGAGCGTGAAAACCCTCTGCCTCCGTAGCTGAAAACAAAAGCTTGTTCAATACGCCAGAGCAACCCGGAACATTAAACCCTCATCTGGCATTTGTCTCATCCACGTCGTTTGTTAAACAGAAAAAAAAAATAAATAAATAGAGGCACTTCAGTCTATCCCCTGGGATTAATTTCTGTCTGTAATGTTTAACAGACAAGTCGGTGGAGCATCGCAAAAACACAAATCTCAAGCACATGGTTGTAATTTAAGAATCGTTGCCACTTTTAATTCTTTACACAGGAAAATGAACTCAATACCACGTATATTTATTCACGTGTAATTTTAAACTGTCCTATTACTTACGGAGGAAAACAACAAACAGGTAGTTCACCGCTGTGAAACGGTTAGCAAGTCTGAACATGAAACAAGCGGGCCTGGGTTCAAATCCTGGTTGGGATGTTACTTTTTAGGAGTTTTTCGGGGTTTTCCCTCGACTCGTTAAGAGAAAATATGCTGGGTAACTTTCGGCGCTGGATCCTGGGCTCATTTCGCTGACATTATCAACAGTAATCTCACTAGAGGTTTTGATTTTATCGATAAATCTGCGAGTGGAACACGAGCAGATTTATCTAGAGAAAATCAAAATTCGAGTGGGATTTAATTGACTATTACACGATTAGAAGAAAGTAGGCTATATAAAGATTAGAAGTAACAAAGTGCACAATAAAATATTAATTGGCTTACGAAAATACAACTGTCTTCAAATGTATTATTGTACCATCTCAACATTACGCTAGATGGCAGTAGTGTTTTATGATGATGTTTTCTTGTTACCAGTATCAGTTGTGCCAACTATGGAATCATCATTGAACTCTGTGGCCTGTTACTAGTCAAGAAGGCTTTGTTGATTCAGTTTCATTTTTATTAAGACAGTTGTATTCCACTTTAATTATCCGAATCCCAGTAATCAACGTCACTTGATAGATGATTTTCAATAAATCTTAATATTAAACAATCTCTGATACGTGACTATCCATAATATCATATAGCAGAAGCTATAACATAACCTAACTAATATACACAAGTGTTAGAAAAGTTTTATTTAACGACGATGACATAAAAAATAAACATGAATAATTTTAAAAGGAATAATTATTGAATGTACAATTTTCAAATTTGAATGTGGTTGGTGGTTCAATTGATGTTATATTGGACGTGTGCATAATAGAAGTGGAACTCGTTGATTTAGGCCTACATGGTGTATTCAACTCATTCAGGATTTCTGAATGGTGCTCTTCATTTATTTGTAAATCGGATTTCAGAAGATGCATAGATATGATCAGTGATTTTGATTAATTCTTGTTCTTGAATGCCAATGCGAGTCATATTTGAAACTGCTGTGCATCGACTGGAGTGGTTTGTAATTTTATATATATTTTTGACGTCCAGACCAGCGCAGTTTCAAATGTTGGCAAACAAAGAAACAAATGCTAGGGACGCGATAAAATTAAACAAATGCTATGGACGCGATAAAATTAAACGAATGCTAGGGACGCGATAAAATTGTGCGATAAGCAGCCATGATTGGTTGAAATACGTCCTTTCGTACCGTTTTATTGGTCAAAAGTAGTATGACGTAGTAAGAGTGTAATAGTCACCTTAATTTCACTCAGACGCTAGATAAAGCCCGTAACACACTTGAAGAGTTTTCGCTAGCGAGAAATGTGTTGCGAGAAAGAGGCGAAGAGCCTTCCTCCACATACTTGGCGAGTTTTCGCTATCACAGATCACACCTCGCTATGATCATCTATGCACTGTCTTCAAGCAGAAAGCATTTTTCTGATTATAGTAATCACTCGTTGGGGGAAATATTATAGGTTATGTATTTACGTATATTGTCGTACTTAAATATATAACCTGTAAGTATATTGTCGTACTTTACAAATTACGTACGAACGCTATGTTGAATCTGAGTATTCTGATGATGAGGAAATGGAGTTACATGAACATATTTTGTTAATGAAAAGAAAAAGTAGGCCTAAAATTAAAGCCAGAAATATATGAAAATCACATTGTATCTTACGAAAATAAGGGCGAGTTTTGGACACTGGTTTCGATTTGAATGATGATATGTTTAGGCGTTATTTTAGGTTGAATGGACCTCAGTTTTTTGCAATTCATGATATGATAGAGGGTTCTTTGCTATGTTGTGATTAAAATTATGTAAACTGTTAAGACATATAGATACATTATTTCAAATGTTTAATTAATACTATTAAATCTCATCAAAATAAAATATAGCCCTATTTATTTTCTGATAGTCTGATATTTGTCTCCAGATTTCTTCTTTCAGTTTCGTGTTTTTATAGTTTTCATCCCGTGTATCATATAAATAGGCCTACGGGTGACATCGTACAAGTTCGATAAGTTTCTGACTGTAATTATCAGCCATCTTTCCTCATTTTCAAACAAAAACAATCCAATTCATCGCCACCTGTGATATCTTTTTCTACATTCAATCGTCATAAAGAGTATAAATGTCAAACATCTTTGATAAATGTGTCAAGAAAATTTGCTGAACTACCGATTCCAGCGAGAAACTCGCGCGAGGATTTTGCCTCGATCGAGAATCTCTTCCAGCGTGTGGACGTCCATTTGAATCCATGTTATCAATCTTTGAATTTTCTCGCAACACATTTATCGCTAGCGAAAACTCTGCAAGTGTGTTACGGGGCTAACCATAGCAGATGATAAAGCATCGTAAAATAACTAATTAAAAACAAATAGTTCTGTTGCGCGACAGCCCATGGAGGGTCAAGCCCTATCAGCCGACTGCTGGTCTTACGTCTATGTGCCTTACAGAGGTGAACGATCATCCAACCTGTAGAGAGTAAAGTGTCGTTAGCACCACCATCTCCAAGCCGTTATAACTGGTTTGCGGAACCGGATTTCGCTACTCACTGTAGCTCCCCAAATTCATGGTGCTAGGTGGGTACATGTTCCATTACACACTGGCCGAAAACTCATGACAGAATTTCTATGCTCATCCGTAGTACTTGGACTAACTGTAGTGACGCAGCTCTCAACGTCAACAAGTCAGCAAAACAAGTCAGCAAAATAAGTTGGTAACCAAACTTATCTTTGTGCCAATGATCCATGGTCTTAGAATCAGAAACAAAATGAACAAATAACATTGTGGACAGAAAAAACAATAATTGTCAGTTACAATTTTCGTAATTTTCAATATGAAATATTTTACCCATAAATATAAGAATAACAAACAAAATACGTAATAATGTGTATCTGGCCTTGTTACAATTAATAATAATAATTTACATTTTCAGTTTATCAAACACATACTTTTCTATATTCATAAAAATAATAGTTATATCCTGAAAATGTTTGTTCTACGTCACAAGACGTAACTGGAGTAAATATGAAGTACGATACAGTATTCCTTGCTGTAGGTATCACTAAGTGAACAACAAACAGCTTTGTGAATCTAATAGTGCATTTCGTTTATGACACATCACATTAAACGCAGAATTCATTTCAAGAACATTTTTCATTTTTTGCCTTAATGACTATTGGGACTTCTACGGATTGGTATATATATATATATATATATATATATATATATATATATATATATATATATATATATTTGGACAATTTATTCTTTATTTCCGGACTGCAGCAGAATGAAACATACCAACATCATACATAGTTCGAGAAAGCAAAAAATTATGTCTATTTTGAATCAAATTTTGAGTAGAATGTTTTTCTTGAATTTTATGTTCACCATGCAAAGACAAGCATTTCATATAAATATTTCGTAGCACAACATCCCTGAAATAATATTCCTTCTTTGCATCATGTACACATTACATAATTTCCAGGTAATATGTATCTCCATTTGCTGATAGGCTTGTACGATTAGTGTACCAGTAAAATCTTGAAGTTTTGCATCCAATTTTGTGTGATTAGAAAATTTAAATTCTCATAAGTTAAAAACCGCTCACTAAATTACTCAGCTTCACTGCAAACGTTAGCACGTAATAAAACTGCTTCTCTACTGTGCTGTAATTTAGTTGGGTCATTTGCAGAATTTGTATAACAAATGGACGATTGAGAACGTCGAAATTAAAGTACTATTTAGTGCATATTCTGCATGTATTAATACAGTGCAATGTCTCTGCCATAGTAATCAGCCACTGTACACTAACCTTGCTTTACAGCATTCTCTACAAGTATCAAAGAATCCTTGATAGCACGACTAAATGTCAGGTCTGTTATAGGACAAGACAATGGATGTTTTGTAGAAATAGAATTCCTTTATTTTTTTATCAGATATTCTTTAAACAGTGCATAGATCTTAGAATAGTAACAGAACTAACTTCAGATCAAAAATGAACAAATATTTTTAATATCTTAATATCAGATCTGTTACCTAATATAAAGATAATAACTTGTTCAGTAACTAACAGAAAACTATTCTTTCAGTAACAATTATCTTAGTAGATTGCCTTAAGGCGAAGATATTTGAGCCTTAGTTTCTTTAATTATAGATAATTAGAAAAAAATTAAGGCACTGTTTTGAATGATGTAGGTAACAGACATGACATGGAGTAACAGATCTGACAGGTAACAGACATGACAAAGTAAACATAAGCATGTGCTAATCTACAATGTACTTCGGTACATCATAATAATACACAACTTTTTTGCTTAAAAATCTTCGAACTACTCAACTACTGCACACGTGTACTGTTATGTCCTCTTGATCTTGACTTTATATGTTGTTATTTGTGAAAAAGACAGCACAAACAGATTTGACAGAGTAAAAATGCACGCTTAGACTAAAAACTCGCCAAATCAAAATGGGTGAACATAGCAGTATAATCAAGATGGCGTTTTGTGCATCATCCTGGCTTGTGCTGACATCTGTGGGATTTCTTTTTCAACTGTGTATCCATAGGAACAGACCTGACTGATTTACTGGACTAGAGTAATAAAATTATGCAATCATATCCTATAAACTCAGACATAAATGAAGAAGTTTTGATAATATCGAATGTTTCTTTAATTTTTTCTCAATTACATTATTAAACAAACCTTTATCTCGACATAATAATGCTCCATTTTAAATACTTAACCACTATGGACATGGCATTTTAGCTGTTACTATGATAATTTTACTTTATTCTTGTGAAATATTTCTCATGAAGGAAATAACTCATGTGACGTTTACTACATTATATTGAAAGTACTCACTGTTAGGAATTTATAACTCTGTCGTTATAAATGGAATAATGGGAAGGGTATGAATTGCTTGACATCATTTGTTATACAAATTCTGCAAATGATCCAGTTACGAAAGTCAACCATTCACAGTTGCGGATATACTGTGAGTTGTTTACGTGAACAGAATATAGTATACACAGCAGACAACTAGTGAGATGATCTGTATGCGTAGTTGCACACAATCTGAAATCTATGTTTTATATGAACTTCCTATCTCTACTAAATTCCTGTGTAAAGAATGTGTTTCAAAGAAGTATTACAGATGTACCTGGTCGTTGTGGAGATGTCATACTACCGTTGTGAAATTACCCTTCTGTCTTGCAATTTGGCGACTTTCATTCATTCATTTATTATCTTCCATAGATCTTACATAAGCAGTGAAGCTTTAAGATGTGAAACAAGTCAAAATTTTACAATATTACAATTACAACTTTTACAAATTTTTACAATATTTTACAATTTTTACAGTTTTACAATGTAGTAATTTTCTACAATGATGAGATGAGGTCCGAGGATTCGCCAAAAGATTACCCGGCATTTGCCTTTTGGTTGGGGAAAACCTCGGAAAAACCCAACCAGATAATCGAATCAAAGGGGGAAATGAAGTGATGCCGAGGACTCGCCATAGATCATCCGGCTTCAGTCCCACGGCTGGGGAAAACCTCGGAAGAAACCATTCATTGAGACCAAAGGAGGATCCAACCCAAGCCCGAACGCAGCTCCGGATCAGCAGCCCAGCGAGTCTGCCGACTGAGCTACATCGATGCCTCTACTAAAAATATACAATACATAGCCAATCAGATTATTAAATTTGCAAACGCAAACGATCATTCATCAGTTGAGCTATATGTATAATAGAAAACAAGTAAGTTAATTAAATTTAAGGCATAAATAATTCAATCAGTTGTGATATACAGAAATTGATAATATATATCATGCAAACTACTTCAAATTACAAACACAAACAATTTATCAATAGATCTATACAGATTACTATTCAATTTAAAGCATATACAATTCATCGGCCAAAACTAAACAACATACAGTACAAAGTAAGCAGAATAATTCAATTTACAAGCATACTTTAATTAAGCTATACAAATTTGTACAATTAATATCAAGTAGATTAATTCAATTTATAATCATAAACAATTCATCAGTTGAGCTATACAGACTACTATACAATTTACAGCATATACAATTCATCAAATGGGCTATACAGACTACTATACAATTTACAGCATATATAATTCATCAATTGGGCTATACAGACTACTATACAATTTACAGCATATATAATTCATCAATTGGGCTATACAGACTACTATACAATTTACAGCATATATAATTCATCAATTGGGCTATACAGACTACCATTCAATTTACAGCATATATAATTCATCAATTGGGCTATACAGACTACTATACAATTTACAGCATATACAATTCATCAATTGGGCAGCATATACACAGACAGACTACTATACAATTTACAGCATATACAATTCATCAATTGGGCTATACAGACTACTATACAATTTACAGCATATACAATTCATCAATTGGGCTATACAGACTACTCATTCAATTTACAGCATATATAATTCATCAATTGGGCTATACAGACTATTTACATATACAGTTCATCAATTGGGCTATACAGACTATTTATACAATTCATCAATTGGGCTATACAGACTACCATTCAATTTACAGCATATACATAATTCATCAATTGGGCTATACAGACTACTATACAATTTACAGCATATACAATTCATCAATTGGGCTATACAGACTACCATTCAATTTACAGCATATATAATTCATCAATTGGGCTATACAGACTACTATACAATTGGGCTATATACAATTTACAGCATATCAATTGGGCTATACAGACTACTATACAATTTACAGCATATATAATTCATCAATTGGGCTATACAGACTACTATACAATTTACAGCATATATAATTCATCAATTGGGCTTTACAGACTACAGCATATACAATTCATCAATTGACAGACTACTATACAATTTACAGCATATATAATTCATCAATTGGGCTATACAGACTACTATACAATTTACAGCATATATAATTCATCAATTGGGCTATACAGACTACTATACAATTTACAGCATATATAATTCATCAATTCATCAATTTACAGGGGCTATACAGACTACTATACAATTTACAGCATATATAATTCATCAATTGGGCTATACAGACTACTATACAATTTACAGCATATACAATTCATCAATTGGGCTATACAGACTACTATACAATTTACAGCATATATAATTCATCAATTGGGCTATACAGACTACTATACAATTTACAGCATATACAATTCATCAATTGGGCTATACAGACTACTATACAATTTACAGCATATATAATTCATCAATTGGGCTATACAGACTACTATACAATTTACAGCATATACAATTCATCAATTGGGCTATACAGACTACTATTCAATTTACAGCATATATAATTCATCAATTGGGCTATACAGACTACTATACAATTTACAGCATATACAATTCATCATCAATTTGGGCTATACAGACTACTATACAATTTACAGCATATACAATTCATCAATTGGGCTATACAGACTACTATACAATTTACAGCATATATAATTCATCAATTGGGCTATACAGACTACTATACAATTTACAGCATATACAATTCATCAATTGGGCTATACAGACTACCATTCAATTTACAGCATATACAATTCATCAATTGGGCTATACAGACTACTATACAATTTACAGCATATATAATTCATCAATTGGGCTATACAGACTACTATACAATTTACAGCATATATAATTCATCAATTGGGCTGTACAGACTACTATACAATTTACAGCAAATACAATTCATCATTTGGGCTGTACAGACTAATTTACTATATCAATTTACAGCTATATACAATTCATCAATTGGGCTATACAGACTACTATACAATTTACAGCATATATAATTCATCAATTGGGCTATACAGACTACTATACAATTTACAGCATATACAATTCATCAATTGGGCTATACAGACTACTATACAATTTACAGCATATATAATTCATCAATTGGGCTATACAGACTACTATACAATTTACAATTCATCAATTGGGCATATATAATTCTTCAATTGGGCTATACAGACTACTATACAATTTACAGCATATACAATTCATCAATTGGGCTATACAGACTACTATACAATTTACAGCATATATAATTCATCAATTGGGCTATACAGACTACTATACAATTTACAGCATATACAATTCATCAATTGGGCTATACAGACTACTATACAATTTACAGCATATACAATTCATCAATTGGGCTATACAGACTACTATACAATTTACAGCATTTATAATTCATCAATTGGGCTATACAGGCTACTATACAATTTACAGCATATATAATTCATCAATTGGGCTTTACAGACTACTATACAATTTACAGCATATAATTCATCAATTGGACTATACAGACTACTATACAATTTACAGCATATACAATTCATCAATTGGGCTGTACAGACTACTATACAATTTACAGCATATACAATTCATCAATTGGGCTATACAGACTACTATATAATTCATCAATTTTTACAGCATTTATAATTCATCAATTGGGCTATACAGACTACTATACAATTTACAGCATTTATAATTCATCAATTGGGCATTACTATATAATTCAATCAATTGGGCTATACAGACTACTATACAATTTACAGCATTTATAATTCATCAATTGGGCTATACAGACTACTATACAATTTACAGCATATACTAACAATTCATCAATATAATTCATCAATTGGGCTATACAGACTACTTCAATTTACAATTTACAGCATATACAATTCATCAATTGGGCTATACAGACTACCATTCAATTTACAGCATATATAATTCATCAATTGGGCTACAGACTATATACAATTTACAGACTAATTCATCAATTGGGCTATACAGATTTACAATTTACAGCATATATAATTCATCAATTGGGCTATACAGACTACTATACAATTTACAGCATATATAATTCATCAATTGGGCTATACAGACTACTATACAATTTACAGCATATATAATTCATCAATTGGGCTATACAGACTTATACAATTTACAGCATATACAATTCATCAATTGGCTATACAGACTACTATACAATTTACAGCATATATAATTCATCAATTGGGCTATACAGACTACTATACAATTTACAGCATATAATTCATCAATTGGACTATACAGACTACTATACAATTTACAGCATATACAATTCATCAATTGGGCTGTACAGACTACTATACAATTTACAGCATATACTATACAGACTATCATATATAATTCATCAATTGGGCTATACAGACTACTATACAATTTACAGCATTTATAATGCATCAATTGGGCTATACAGACTACTATACAATTTACAGCATTTATAATTCATCAATTGGGCTATACAGACTACTATACAATTTTCATCAATTGCATATATAAATTCATCAATTGGGCTATACAGACTACCATTCAATTTACAGCATATATAATTCATCAATTGGGCTATACAGACTACTATACAATTTACAGCATATATAATTCATCAATTGGGACTACTTACAGATATATAATTCATCAATTGGGCTACAGACTACTATACAATTTACAGCATATACAATTCATCAATTGGGCTATACAGACTACTATACAATTTACAGCATATATAAATCATCAATTGGGCTATACTGACTACTATGCAATTTACAGCATATATAATTCATCAATTGGGCTATACAGACTACTATACAATTTACAGGATATACAATTCATCAATTGGGCTATACAGGATGACTACTATACAATTTACAGCATATATAATTCATCAATTGGGCTATACAGACTACTATACAATTTACAGGATATACAATTCATCAATTGGGCTATACAGACTACTATACAATTTACAGCATATATAATTCATCAATTGGGCTATACAGACTACTATACAATTTACAGCATATACAATTCATCAATTGGGCTATACAGACTACTATACAATTTACAGCATATACAATTCATCAATTGGGCTATACAGACTACTATACAATTTACAGCATATATAATTCATCAATTGGGCTATACAGACTACTATACAATTTACAGCATATACAATTCATCAGTAGAGCTATACAGACTAGTATTCATTTTAAAAGCATATACAATTCATCAGCCAAACTATACAAACATATACAATCAAATTAGTTCAATTTACTAACTTATTTTCGTTCAGCTATACAAAACAGTACAATTCATATGAAGTAGATTAATTCAATTTATATGCTTAAAAATTCATCAGTTGACCTATACAGTATACTATTCAATTTACGGCACATATAATTCATCAGTTATGCTATACAACAGAGTAAGTCAATATAAAGACATATTTTAGTTGGTCTATATAAAATTGTACATGTCATTTTAACTAGAATAATTCAATTCACAAGCATAAACAATTCGTCAGTTGTGTAGAAGGTATGAGTATGTAGAAATTTGGTTAATTCTTTTCTAAACCTTCTCTCATGGTTCTTCAAATCTTTAAGATAATTAGGCAGTGGATTGAAGACTGTAATGCATTGCGACTTAACACCACCAAGTCTTGTTATACCAATTTACTCGTATTTTATACATCGAGTAACTCAACGGAGTAAAGTTTGCAATGATATGAACTCTTTCAGTTGTCAACCAACTCCATTTCACTTTTATTAGACATGTAAATTGGATTTCAGTGCAGTGGATAATTAACAAGCATGACTCGTGTTCCCCATCCTTGCTCCTGGTTTCCCTTCAGTTCCGAGCCAATGCATTATAAAAGCATGCTGAACCACAATCCATTACGGTGGTAAAAATGTTAGGCTCGAAACGCTTTCAATTGCGCTATTTACGAAAGAAAAAAAGACTGTATTTAGTAACGTGATTTTTCACTTTTCCGATGGTTTGATGCAGATATCGTAGGGAAACGAAATTGCTGAAATTCTGTTTAGAACATCTGAGCATATTATAGTACATTATGCAACGAGCATATAATGAAGGTAATTAAGAAGTGAATATGGATATTTATGAAGCTCGCTTTCGCTCGTTTCATAATTTTCATACGAGCTTCTTAATTACCATTATAGGCGAGTTTCATACGACTTTTTATGCTCGACCATATTTCTAACTTTATATTATTAATTTTAATTGTATCTGACCTTCAGCAATGTTCCGTATGTTGTGAGATGTGCGCAGACGCGAAAGTATTGATTTTTTCCGAGGAACAGATATCCACATTGACCTTGCTAGGCCATAAGAACCTACAGAGATAACATTGAAATTAAATTAGACATTGAAAAACGAGATGACAAATTGAATTTATTTGAATATTACTTACAATTAACGCTAATTATTATAGTAACAGAACATAACCTTCTGCGACAGTATTGGATTTCCAGCCTCCGTGACTTTTCGCTAATTCTCTTTCGATTGCATATCCGAGAATAATCGATACTTGCGGTTTTATAACGGTAGAAAGCTGACCTGTCATTGGCTGAACATATGTAACCTGAGTCGTCATTGGCTGAAAGACCTGACCTTTAATGAGTAGGTGTACTTTAATGACATGCATTAAAGGTCTGCTACCAGGTGTATAATTACTACGTTTCGGCATGGTCGAGCATAAATATTATTTACTTTAAACTAATTATTTTTATTAGTGCTGTCGATCGATCAAAATATTTAATCGATTAACTATTAAATTTAATCGATTAATCGAGTCTTGATCGAGTTGAAAAATGTTTTAATATACTGTAATACACAATTATTGTTACATCGGTGATAAGCAGAAGTATTAAATTTTGTATATATGTATATATTGTATCGTTATATTACAAAACAACTATTTTAATTACTAACATATTTATTATGAGATTTATAATTTATTGTGTCAATTTCTCCGGGAATTTTTTACATAAACATAAATAAAAAACGTATGAAGGCTCACCTAGTTAATACTGCGTCATTCATGATTTTAAACATGTGAGTGCATTCACATGCTCCGAATTAAGTGCCGCTCTACGTTTAGTAACAATGTTTCCTGCATCACTAAACACGTAAAAACATTTTTTTCTGTCAAGTACTTCTCCACGATCGTTCAATTTAAATCGAAACGTTTCACCGAGTTTACCTCTCAAATTCTCATACGACATAATGGAGTTTACACTTTTCAGACCACAGAAAACTGATTTTTTTTTCTTTATCAAACTAAATACACAGCCTTCATATACAAATTCAGTACAGAAACTGCAACTCCAACAAAAGTACAGCGGTCGAAACAAAAGACTGGCCTCTATTGTAATCGAATTACCAGATTTTAGAAAGAGAAGAAGGTAGTTACGCTCTCACTTGCACACAGTGTAGACATGGCTATTTTATAAGGGATGAGGGGAACGAATCCATGAAAAGTATGTATTTTAAATGCTAGGAAGATGAGCTGACAACAAGGTGAAAGTTTTCTTGGAAAATCATAAAACTTAATAAGGGTTTCGCATTGAGCGTATTCCGAATCTCACCGGTGAGCAATCCGATGGCATCATGGTGTTCCGAATTCCACCGATGACGTCATTGATGCTCCACCGGTGTCGCACCGGTGCCATCAACTTGCAGAGGTGGTGGCAGTCTCCATCAGCCGTCATCAGTGAATCTGATTGGATCTTGTATACGGCGGGAATTAGCAGACGAATGACATCGTGCACTATTGTGTCATGGCGGTGTGTTCTGCTTTAGTTCTGCTGTATTGTTTGTAATGAGCACAACGTAAAAACAATATGTTAATGGCTTATGAGCGAACATGTCAACGGACCAGTTATTACTACCAGTTCAAGAAATAAGTTGTTTATGATCTCTTTTATTTGAACGAGATGGCCGTACGGAAATTTCGCAAAATTTTGCTAGCGTAGCACAGATAACCACTTACACAGTCGCCATGAGAGCATCGAATCTTCCAGCAGTTTTGTTCCTTATTTTCGTTGCAACGTGACGTCATTGATGCCACCGGACCGGTGAGATTCGGAATACGCTGATTGTGTTTCAACTTTCAATAGAGGTAGACTAGGTCACTGTCCTCATATCTGCATCTCTTTCTGAAGTGTTTGTGCAAAGTTTTTTCCTACGCTACCTGGTTTACAGTTAGAAAATGACAGTAGTATTGTGCTTTTAAGTAAGCAATTTTTCGAGAGAGAAATATTGTCGGAATTTTTAGTATGAGTTTGTATTAACAAAATAATAATTGATATCAACTACAACAGATTAATTTTAATCGACTCGATTATGCGATTAAATATTTTTGATCGATTAATATTACAACAGAAATTGATCGCTTAATCGATTAAAACCCACAACACTAATTTTTATAGAAAAAAAGTAGAACTATTTCAGTTATTACGTTACAAACTTAATAGTCACTATTAAATTGCGTGTGAAGTACCATAATCATGTACAGTTTATGTT
The DNA here is from genome assembly GCA_025594305.2 of Periplaneta americana. Classification (NCBI taxonomy): domain Eukaryota; kingdom Metazoa; phylum Arthropoda; class Insecta; order Blattodea; family Blattidae; genus Periplaneta; species Periplaneta americana. Next base: position 24,216,200 of record JAJSOF020000037.1, read on the forward strand.
AAAACAATTTAAAAAAAGATTACACAGGGTCCGGCAATAAGATCAGACTTTTTTGAAAAGAGACAATACAGTTGTTTTTCAGTGTGAGTTGGTTTTTATTATTTTATCGAAAAGATGCATTATTGCCATTTACTATGCAAAAGAACAAAATTAGACTTTGAAAATGACAAGTCCAAATAACGTCCTTTTTTTTTCTAATGCACTCCTGGAGCATGACCCTGAAGTTCAACACTGACTTTTCTACCATGTCCCTGGCGTAAGGGCGGTTCTTGGCCTTACTGTTGACTTACGTTTTGATGCTGAAGAAATCGTTCTGAAATTTTTTACCCAAAATAAAATTGTGTTACGGCCGGAAAATCGCCCATGTCGACCCATATTGAAATACTGTCGTAACCACGCTGCGTAAGAACTATTGAATCATATTTTGTTTTGAAAAATATCTCCACGGCAAACGCTTGACACGATACGTTCCACGGATCCATTGCAACTGAAATGTCATCAATAATGGCGTTCATTTCCTATCCTCCACCGCTGCGCGACTGTCTTACCCAGAGTTACTGTCAACCTAAAAACGTGAGGTCTTTTTGCCGGACTCTGTATACCTTATCTGGTCATGATTTATGCATATCACAACAATCCATTTTCTCAGTCATGTTGAAAATGTTATTAATTACTGAGACAAATCAGAATTTATTTTATGAACCTGAAAATGTTGGTATTGGATACAGTCTAATATTAAGTTAACTAGTGGCTTGTGCAGCAAATGCTGCAAACTAAGTTCATTAGACGTTCAAATAAAAATTGTTTAGATTTATTTTCAATGAAGAATACCAGACATTTTGAAAGTTATTTGTTTCCATAATAATGAAACATACTCTCCCTGAATGATTTATTTTTATGCAAATACTTCTGTGCGAGATCGTGCGTATTTGCTTGTTTTCCGCACAGAACCAATAGGCGGTAAGTGTGAAATACCACATTCAATATTCCCAACGTAACACACATAACAATTTCCCTCTTCTTACCGCTTAAGCGCGACATTCATTTCACTGCTTTAGGCTTTTAACATATTATTCTTAGAGACGTTTAACATAGTAATAATTATAAATTGAAAACTTACCACTGCAATTTCACCTAAATTGCAATGTTAATTATTGTTTTTAAATATTTGCAAAAATTAAGTAAAGTCTACTACTCCACGAAACTTATTGCATTCCTGATACAAGTAACATTAAGGAAGCCGTGAAAAATCAACAAGATTCCAGATGCCGATGTTATATAAATAAAATTGTTAAAATATTAAAATGAAAAATAAATCATTACATAAACTTACCGTTTGTTTTAAGTTCGCATTTATAGACTGAGGAAAAAAAAGACAGACGTATATCACGGCCTGCTGGAGTATAGTAAACACAGAAAACATTTTATAGCAACAATGTTGAAGAAAGATATTTTGGTGTTCCGAAGTTTCCGCCATTAAACAGAAACCAACATGGAGATTTCATTGCAACTAATTAGAAATTCGTCTTTGAGGTATGTAATGAACGATCTTCGCACAAAATAATGTACGATAACCGACAGGTATGTTTGTTTTCATGTTCTCGGAAATTAAAAAAGTTCAACTACGTTTCGCTTTTTCAATCTTTTCCTCGACCATGAAAACGTCAACATACCGCTCTTGTAACGTATATTACTATTTCTTGAACTTATCCACCTTCAGTTTTTGAGTTTCAACGCGAAAACGCAAGTAACAATGTCAGGATGATCAGTGGGTTTTTCTTGTGGAAGTAAAAAAATAGCTATTTCATGTCATTGTGGATTGTAGGTGAAAGTTGAAAAAAGTCAGGTTTGCTATGCTTTCGAACAATAGACATAGCATCTTGGTATGTAGAGTTTGAAATGTAGAGGATAAAATCATTTTACCCTGCTAAGAGATCTTGCTCAAATGATCGGGAGACTACAAAATCTTGTAGGCCTATTATTTTATCAGTAAGTGATACCTTTTGGTCTTTCCTTAGGGACTTTAATTTTTGCACTCTCTCGACCCAATACTGAAGGGAATAACGCATATAAATATCTACACACACCGCCATTAAGTATATGAAAAAGACTCAACTCCACTTTATTAATAACTATAAAAATATTTGACTTTTAATAACAATATTATTATCTTACGTAAGTTTTGTAGTCGTGTAAAATAGTCGGCACTTAGTAAATGATAGAAATGAAGATCTAATTTAAGATATTCTCTACATCTACTTATATAACCCCAAAACATTTCACTTTCATAATTATCATCAATATAGCATTAATATGTATAATTAATGAAAAATAGTCACATCATGGCATTAACTATAATAATATTTCATTTCTAATGTTAATAATGTCATCAAACCACCTCACGTTTTGTAATTTTAATATCCAATACACAGCCTACTCAGAAAATTACCATTGAATCAGACTTGTAAATTTATTATTTTTAGTAGGCCTTGAAGTTTTTAATAATCAATTGAATTTGAACTCTGAATATGTCAGCAATCCTGCAGGTCAGGCCTTCGTGTAATAGTCTATTGTTTACTGTAATGTGTTTGTGTTTTGTTTGATTCTGAAAAGTCATTATTTCTCAGAACTGTCGACAGATGGATTTTGGAAAATAGGAAAATTATGTAGGAAAATTAACATTTCATTGAAATCTACTATTTTTCTGAAAAACTTTGGGTTACAAGCTTCAAAATGAGGGTCATTTATTAAAATCCGTTCAGCCGTTTTCCCGCAATTTCCATTACCAGTTCAAATTATATATATAGAAGATACGAACACATAAACATCTGTTTAAGCATGCTTAATGTTGTAAATGTGTAACTTTGAATTAATATGAACATAGAAATGTCTCAAGCACGTTCAATATTGGAAACGGTCTAATATTAATTTAATGTGAACACAGAGATATTTGCATAAAGGTACAAGCGCTCATTATCGGAAAAGTTCGTTCGTTGCGTTCAGATTTTTATTATACTATCGCTCATTGTCCGCATTTCCGAATGAATAATCAAATAGTGTTGTAATTTACCGCTAGAGCGCATTATTTCATTGTAGTGTTCTGAACTGAATCTGGAAATAAAGTGAATAGCTCTGTAACTTAAATAAACTATGAAGGACATACCTGATTAATTTAGTTTTTTCCCAATCTCATCCCTTATGTTTTTTGTCCATATTACATTGATTTAATTCTAATTTCATAAATCTCTTCATTCTGTTGAACTTAGGTCCAGTTGTACGAACACAGAATAAAGTCCTGTTAAAATTAATTCCGTGGTTATACGAGAAATGTGTTGTACGAACTTGAATGGTGCATTATTCGGAGGATAACTTCCGAATAAGCTATTCCATGCTTTTAGTAGTTGTTAAATTTATATCTAGAGAAGAAAATATAAAATGGCAGCAGCATTAGACATGGATCTCTGATAGTGATGATGAATTAGGCCTACATATAACGTATTTTTGAGAGTGTGGAAACAAAGAAAATAAGGCACAGACTTGATCTATTAAACGAGTGTAACAATGAAGAATTTCTGGCCAGATTCAGTCTAAAAATTGACACTGCTTAAAGCGTGCTGGGATTGATTGATGATTATTGGAACATATAACACACAGGTAACAATAATTCACAATTTCATCATTATAAAAATATTGTAATTTTTTAAATAATTAAAATTAAATTTAAGCACATTAATAGCACAATATTATATCAGTATTATGTTTTGCATTATTATAACCTAGCTATAGACTCCCATGCTCTTGTCTTTTATTTAAAAGCTATGGCATCAGTTTTTGCTTTCTAGCAGGTTCTTATAGTCATTCACTATCACAACTAGCTTAAGTGTAATATTCTATCTAGTAATTTTGACTTCTAATTTATTTTGATTTACTCATTTCTTTAAAACAAAATCTGTACACAAAATAATGATATGTTCAGAAAATAAATGTCAACAATTACTGGTATTCTGAATGTACTTTATAAACAAAACACCATCTAAAATATTGCCAACCTCTGTTCCAATTCGGCTAACTATGGAATAGATAACCTTGGAATAAACTAACCCCATACAACACGATAATCCATTTATTCTATAGTTAGGCTATTCCATGAATAGCTATTCCAAGATTTATTCTGTGATCATACAACTGGGCCTTAATAAAATAACCTATACCTTCAATATTACTGCGATTGGAGGCCTTGCAATCGATATAATTTGCCGTGACATTCTATATTTCGATCTTGAACCGTACGGAACCGTACTTTCCAAGACGAACGCCAGAGAAACACTACTGTACATCTGTTAAAATATCGTACCCGTTACAATAATCACACAAGGGTAATACTAGTATGTTTAGAACTGTGTTTTTAAACAAACAATGTGTGTAAAATAAATAACTGAATAACGAATGTACGTGTTTAGTTAGAATTACGTAGCTGTATTTCGAGGACAACCAGACCAATGAGCACGGAATGGTCTCCGAGCTAAGCTCCATTAGCAGGGAGAGTGTTCGGTCTGGAAACGGAACAACATTAATTACGCAAGCAACCCCAGGCTATTCGGCGTGCACTTACTCCAGACATGCTGGTCTGCTCGCCGTGGAACAACGTAATATAATATAATATAATATAATATAATATAATATAATATAATATAATATAATATAATATAATATAATATAAATACATTATGTAAGGAGCCTATAATGGTAGTAATTAAGACGCGAGTATGTTTATGAAACGAGCGCAAGCGAGTTTCATAATTTTCATACGAGCGTCTTAATTACCATTATAGGCAAGTTTCATACGACTTTTTATGCTCGACCATATTTATAACTTGAAATTATTAATAAGTATTCATGTTATTCTTATCTGACTGGGGAGCGGAACTGATCTTGTACAATATCTCGTAAATTGTGAGATGTGCGCAGACGCGAAAGAATTGATTTTTTTTCCGAGAAACAAATGTCGACATTGACCTTGATATAATCTAGAGAGTAAAATAAACATTAATCTTGATATAACCTTGAAATTGATTTAGACATTGAAAAACGAGATTACAAATTGAATTTATTTCAATATTATTTACAATTAACGCTAATTATTATAGTAACAGAACATAACCTTCTGCGACAGTATTGGATTTCCACCCTCCGTGACGTTTCGCTAGTTGTCTTTCGATTGGATATCCGAGAATAATCGATACTTGCGCTTTCATATTGCTACAATGGTGCTTTCTGATTGGTGGAAAACCTGAACTTGAAATTGATTTAGACATTGAAAAACGAGATAACAAATTGAATTTATTTGAATATTATTTACAATTAACGCTAATTATTATAGTAACAGAACATAACCTTCTGCGACAATATTGGATTTCCAGCCTCTGTGACGTTTCGCTAGTTGTCTTTCGATTGGATATCCGAGAATAATCGATACTTGCGCTTTCATGTTGCTACAATAGTGCTTTCTGATTGGTGGAAAACCTGAACTTGAAATTCATTTAGACATTGAAAAACGAGATAACAAATTGAATTTATTTGAATATTATTTACAATTAACGCTAATTATTATAGTAACAGAACATAACCTTCTGCGACAATATTGGATTTCCAGCCTCTGTGACGTTTTGTTAGTTGTCTTTCGATTGGATATCCGAGAATAATCGATACTTGCGCTTTCATATTGCTACAATAGTGCTTTCTGATTGGTGGAAAACCTGAACTTTAATGAATAGGTGTACTTTAATGAGGTCCATTAAAGGGCTGCTACCAGGTGTATAATTACTACATTTCGGCATGGTCGAGCATAAAATAAAATATAATATAATATAAAATAATATAATATAATATAATATAATATAATATAATATAATATAATATAATATAATATAATATTGTAAATTTTATACTGAACAGCAATGTAGTTTATTCTTCCAACACAACAATTACTCTTCACTTTTTACAATTTAATTCTGCCCCCATTCAACAATGGGATTTGCTCTCCACACAGTAACACAGTATTAGTTATTGCACTCCACAGACGACAATGACAATTTACTTGGAATATTGAGAACAACAATGAACTGTTAATTTTAACTAATGTTCACAAAGCACTATTTACAACACAGAACTGTCAGTTCTCAGTTCACATTTTTTCCAGCTCAGTCACTCGAGTTCACAGTACCTCTAACCACAGACCTTCAGAGACAGTCCACTGTACTCGAACTCAGGTTCCTCCACCTGCGGTCCACTGCACTCGAACTCAGGTCTTCAGATGCTCACACTGTTGCGGACACCTACTCAAGTCGAACTCCGGTACACAAGACTGGCTTGCTGTCCACTGACTTACTCTCTGACTGACTGTCCCAAGTTCACTCGCGTGCGTAATTTATACTCACACCATAGTTGCGAGAAAGTACGAGTTCTCGATATTTCGGCGCGCGTCCAGAAAGCACTCCAGAGAAAGCACTCGAACAATCCGGACCCCTCTCGTCTCTGCCGCGGTCGCTCTTACCCCTTTCTTCTCTCCGCAAGCACCAGATGCGCGCGCAACCCGCCCAAAACACGGCCGACTTTGCCTCTCCTCCGTCGGTCGTGAGATCGAATCTCACGTGGGCGTCACAATATAATATAATGCAATATAATGTACTGTAATGTAATGTAATATAATATAATATAATATAATATAATATAATATAATATAATATAATATAATATAACATAACATAATATAATATAATATAATATAATATAATATAATATAATATAATATAATATAACATAATATAATATAATATAATATAATATAATATAATATAATATAATATAATATAATGTAATGTAATGTAATGTAATGTAATGTAATGTAATGTAATATAATATAATATAACATAATATAATATAATATAATATAATATAACATAATATAATATAATATAATATAATATAATATAATATAATATAATATAATATAATATAATATAATATAACATAACATAACAATTTAATTTCTGATAATGCATTTAGGCATAAGCTTTGTAACTGGCGAGCGGATTGATTCTGTATAGTACATAGATAATTTAATTGTGGATGTGTAATGTGTATTTGTGATGTATTAATTAATTGTGCATTTGTAATGTACTTAAGCATAAGATTTATAATTGCTAGATGATCATATAATGTGTAGAGTAGATAATTTTTATTTATTTTAAATTTGGATATGTAACATAAACGTAGCATGTAGTATTGCAAATATTGTATGCAATGGAACATGCTGTTTTTAGCACAATAAAAAAACCTAACATTACATAATATAATATAATATAATATAATATAATATAATATAATATAATATAATATAATATAATATAATATAACATAACATAACATAACATAACATAATATAATATAATATAATATAATATAATATAATATAATATAATGTAAATATAATGTAATGTAATGTAATGTAATATAGTAATATAATATAATATAATATAACATAATGTAATATAATATAATGTAAATATAATATAATATAATGTAATATAGTAATATAATATAATATAATATAATATAATATAATATAATATAATATAATATAATATAATATAATATAATGTAATGTAATGTAATATAGTAATATAATATAATATAATATAATATAATATAATATAATGTAAATATAATATAATGTAATGTAATGTAAAGTAAATAACATAGATTCAGGGTGTTTGAGAATAAGGTGCTAAGGAAAATATTTGGGGCTAAGCGGGATGAAGTTACAGGAGAATGGAGAAAGTTACACAACACAGAACTGCACGCATTGTATTCTTCACCTGACATAATTAGGAACATTAAATCCAGACGTTTGAGATGGGCAGGGCATGTAGCACGTATGGGCGAATCCAGAAATGCATATAGAGTGTTAGTTGGGTGACCGGAGGGAAAAAGACCTTTAGGGAGGCCGAGACGTAGATGGGAGGATAATATTAAAATCGATATGAGGGAGGTGGGGTATGATGATAGAGACTGGATTAATCTTGCACAGGATAGGGACCGCTGGCGGGCTTATGTGAGGGCGGCAATGAACCTTCGGGTTCCTTAAAAGCCATTTGTAAGTAAGTAAGTAAGTAAGTAATGTAAAGTAAATATAATATAATGTAATATAATATAATATAATATAATATAATATAATATAATATAATATAATATAATATAATATAATATAATGTAATATAATATAATATAATATAATATAATATAATATAATATCAATATTTCACACATTTTGTGGCAGTCCACACAGTTTGGCAGTATCGGATATGGTATAATATGTCGTAGCGTAGCATAACACAATACAACGTAACCCAGCATAACATAAATATAATATACCGGTAATAGAAGATTGAAATCCCAGTTTTGGAATGTTTAAGAATACTGTAGATATGAATTACGTTCGAATAAGGATACACACATAGTGTTCTGCCAAATGGCAGGTCTTTCACTGCAAACCCAGCATTCTTCAATCTTTCCTATTTTCTGCCTTCCTCTTAGTCTCTATCTTAATGTCGTCTATCATCTGATATCTTCTTCTGCCCCGAACTCTTCTTCCGTTCACCATTCCTTCCAGTGCAGCCTTCAGTAGGCAGTTTCTTCTCAGCCAGTGACCCAGCCAGTTACTTTTTCTCTTTCTGATCAGTTTCAGCATCATTCTTTCTTCACTCACTTTCATTTTTTATTCTTCGTGTCCATTTTACACGCTCCATTCTGGTTCATATCCACCTTTCAAATGCGTCTATTCTCTTCTGTTCACGTCGTCGTAATGTCCATGTTTCTGCTCCATATAATGCCACACTGCACACAAAGTACTTCACTAGTCTCTTCCTTAGTTCTTTTTCCAGAGGTCCGCAGAAGATGCTCATACAGGGACATCATTTTATTTTTACTTCAATTTTTATTGTACCTGAGTTTTTGAATGTACTTCACTCCCACCCCTCTACTAGTAAACTTCCAACCGTACTCCACACAGAACCAAGGTCGCGTATGCAATCAAAGTAAGCAGTACTGAGTTAGTGAGTATAGTACGTTCCAGAAATATGTTCGCGTTTTCCAGTGGCGAAAGAACTTTCAATATTGAATCATATTTTCGCATAGGTACTGTCGTCCGTTTACCTACGTCGCATCCCGGTTTCCCCCACTCGCTTCTGCTCGCCACTCTGTAAAGGCAAGTGGCTGGGTTGTCTTTGTTCTTTTCTGAAAACATTAATTTCTGTTAGGAATTGGATGTCTACATAATATTATACAACTGTTTAAAATAACTTAAATAAAAGGACCTCGTTAAGTAATTAACTGTCACGTGATTCCCCCTTTCTACGACCCTACGACAAAACCACTTGGACGGAGAATAGACAGCATGTCTGAGTAATTTTATCTTTTCGGATCGGGCAGAAGTGAAGATTGAATTTACAGTACGTAAGGTACTATTTTGTAGAGTAGGTACAGAATTATTTCAACATGAGTTACTAGTACGAAGGACGAAACTGGTAGGCCTAATTGGAATTAGGTACAATAGTCTATAGATTGATAATATGCACAAAAGAACTGAAGTCTGTATCGAAATGAACGGCTGCCATTTTCAAAAATGTGTTTAAATATCCATATTATGATTATTTTTCAATTTAACTTCATTCTCTATATTGTACGCTAATGTGCTGTAGACAGTATAATATACACTGCATAATGAATACGTTCGCATGGATAGCTCAGTTCGTGAGTAAAAACACTTATTGTTAATGCTGTACTGTATTTTGATTAAAAAAACCGATGAAAATTATCAAACTCAAAATCGCGATATTTCCTAGTTTACGTACAGTAAATGGATGAACTACTTTTCTTCCTTCCTATACTTAGTAGAGTGATTTGTTTGTATCATCGAACTCCAGTCGTGGAAGGGAGTAGCAAACGGTGTTTCCGGTTCTTAACCTTAATCCAAAGGTATAGCCAGATTAATATCAGAAATGTTAGTAAAAATAAAATGATGTCCCTGTACATCAATGTAATTAATAGACCTGAGAAATATACGCCGTTATGCTACCAGCGCGCTTCGTGCTCCTCTAACTTTGAGTACGTCTCAGAGTTGGGTGAGTTAACGCAGTGTCTTTCGTTCGTTTGAACTCATTTTTATCATCACGGTAAGATAATCCTCAGCATTTGGGCGGTTGAAAGCCACTCCTTTGACTTAGAAACACAACTATCTGCTAAAGAAAAATTTAAAGACATCATTTTCTTTGTTAAAGAAAAATTGCTCTATTTTAAACACATTTTATTTTCTGTCTGTAGAAAATACACCTAATATAACATTGACAAGTATCAGCCTTTTTATTTCACTATGTTAATATGATGGTGTATTACGTTTTTGTTTTACATAATACTAGCTGAAAGCACCCGGCGTTGCCCGGGTTTTCTTTTCTGCTTCTATTTTTAATTAAACTGGTTATTACATTTTCGGAAATCTCGGAAACCTAAATATACACAACCAAAACGAATTGTCTTTACTAAGTTTTCCTCGCCCATAAAGATGAATCTTTACTTAACGTCAGTTACATGAATTAATGAACTCCTTAGCCAAATGCCTGCCAGGGTTAACTCAATTTAAAACAGTTGTAAATCAAGCACCGAAAAGAAAACATATCATGTGCCTGACGTTAAACTGTTGTTTTATAGTACATTGTGCAACGAGCCTATAATGGTAATTAAGAAGTGAGTATGGATATTTATGAAACGAGCGCAAGCGAGTTTCATAATTTTCATACGAGCTTCTTAATTACCATTATAGGCGAGTTTCATACGACTTTTTATGCTCGACATATTTCTAACTTGATATTATTAATTTTTTAGCAATGTCCCGTATGTTGTGAGATGTGCGCAGACGCGAAAGTATTGATTTTTTCCGAGGAACAGATGTTCACATTGACCTTGCTAGGCCATAAGAACCTACAGAGATAACATTGAAATTAAATTAGACATTGAAAAACGAGATGACAAATTGAATTTATTTGAATATTACTTACAATTAACGCTAATTATTATAGTAACAGAACATAACCTTCTGCGACAGTATTGGATTTCCAGCCTCCGTGACTTTTCGCTAATTCTCTTTCGATTGCATATCCGAGAATAATCGATACTTGCGGTTTTATAACGGTAGAAAGCTGACCTGTCATTGGCTGAACAGTTGTAACCTGAGTCGTCATTGGCTGAAAGACCTGACCTTTAATGAGTAGGTGTACTTTAATGACATGCATTAAAGGTCTGCTACCAGGTGTATAATTACTACATTTCGGCATGGTCGAGCATAAAATTTATTTATTTACTTGTTTGTATTTATTGTTTTTATTTATTTATTTATTCTGGTGTAGTTAAGGCCATTAGGCCTTCTCTTCCACAGCGCCAGAAATACAAATAAAACAATAGAAAAATCAAACTATAAACAAAGTAAAACCCAACGAAAATATAATTCCTTCTCCTCTTTCTGATCAGCTTCAGCATCGAATCAATATACAGTATACATATATATAATTTAATTTATATTGGAATATTTTTTTTACCTCTTGACCGCTGTACATCCACTTATATCATACCCAGTTCTTTTTTTAAATATAACTTGAAACTATATCTCATAAATTCAGAACATATAATATTTTTTCTAATTTTATACACAGAATACAGATATAATATAAACCCGCTATAAGTCATTTTTTGACATAAAGACTAATATTCTGAGAAACATATAGGCCTACCGATATTTTAGAAATCATGAGATTTTTATTTCCACAACGCTTAACATACTAAATTTGCAACGTGAACAACAAAATTTTGAGAATTAATACATTATTTTCAGTGGGCTTATGTACATTCACATACTACATTAGCAACATGACAAAAGTATCATTGAATTGCTTATTGATATGTGTAAAATATTTTTTTTTTCACTTCTTTGTATAAAATATAGTTGAGGATGTGAAAAACACGCAGTTTTTAAGTTAACATCTGCAACTTTGAGCGACTGTCCTTGAGCTTCATTTTAATATGGCCATTACAAATGCTAGTGGCATTGAAATTGCAGTTGCTTAAAATTGAATGAGTATCCTAGCAATACGTGGAATAAAAACATCTCCTTTTATTTTTGCAGTTAATATTGCCAATTCTATTACGTTTCGTATGAGATTTTCACACCAATTCTTATTCGTGCATAATTTTGGTGGGTCAATATTTCGCAATAGTACTATTGGTTATTCATTATTAAGTAAATTATGTGGTAGCAATCCTTGTAGTTTGAAAGAATTCTAGAATTCAGTTGTATAAAACAGTTTGCTCACTATCTACAAAACTGCATCGAGGAATTCATAATATGGTCCTGGACTGCGTAAAGATACTTATTGCATGAATGATCTAGTTTTAGCCTTCGCGATCTGTAACAACAATGTAATTTAATTTCGTGTTAAAATTTCCAAGGCCTCGTGAAAGTCGATGTTGAATACAACAGACAATAATAAAAGAGCAATTGACTGTAGAGGATTTTGTATTTTAATATTATACATGAAGATTTGATCTATTTATTTTTATATTTTATAATTTTAATTAATTTAACTTCCATTTGCACAATTTTAATGTAGCCTATGTTCTTCTCCTGGTTATGAAGGTTAAATGTGAAAACTTTGGCACATATTGGTCAAAGCGTGTAGATTTGTATAGAGAACATACACACATACATATATACGAGTACATACATACCCACATTCAATTTTATATATTAAGATTTGATTTCATATATTGTTGCAGTGAGTAACAAACCACATTTTCAAATTTTCGAAAGAGAATGATTGCCTCTTGCTAGAAAACACAGTCTTATATCTAGAGAAACTTCGTTCCACTTCTGCAGGAGGACATGTTTGAAATATTTTACACAAGCATTATTTATCTCAAAATCTGTATCATTATTACAAATTTCCCCATTTGAAATTGAGTTATAAATTTCGTCCTCGGCATCTTGCTATTATTCTTCTTCACAGGACGTTGAATGTTGCTTGTTACGAGTAGCAGTATTCGGTCGTAATGTAACCGATCAACTGAAGTTCACTGCTGAACGAAACACACTGAAATCCCCCACCCAACACAATTACGTACCGGTACCTAAAGTCAGAGGCGTATGAAGCGCAATGTAATGGCATACAATCCTTAGCCGTATTAATTACTATTATAATAAAAATGTCAGCTTGTTAGGTAATAAACTTAACATTTACTCGTATATTCAGTAAGTACGTAAGAAATTACATAATTCTTGTCTTGTGCATTTCTTAGTAGCCTATAGGTCTGCCTTATCCATTGCCTGTAACGTTCTTCAAACAACTAAAATATGAATTACTTTTATTAAGCAATTTAAGATCAATATCCTTCCTAAGGACACGTGGTTTGAGCCCTTTTCTCTTTTATTTCTTTATTTTGTGAATTCTTAAAACATTAAGAGCACAATGATCGGAGAGTTCAAATGCCTATGAATGCCTAGCTTTTGTTGAAAATCGCCATGTGTATGAAAATAGAGTGGCTTACTCCTTAAAGGTTTATTGTTAGTATGACTATTATAATTATTATTATTACAGAATATAAACAGAATATTAAAGTCTCGAATTAAGGTCGAATTATATATACTATACTATTTCATCCACATGACTGTTCAATACATGGTTTGTAAAGCAACATGAAGTTCAACATTGGGACAACAGATGGCGGCAGTGCGCTCGCTCATCTCTACTAAAGAACTTTTAATGTTTCCCTGAGGTATGCTATAATATTATAAACTTTTATCAGAACCTGGCCAACACTGTCAACCCGTATCCGATCTCTTTGCTCGGCGAATATGATCTGCAGAATATGAGACTCGTAGAAGTTTAAAGTTTATATCCAGATATTGGTCTACTTCGAACAACAGTTCTTGTACACTTACGTTCAAAGATATGTGTTCCGACTAATCGATAGTGATCGATAATTTGTTGGTGTAAATGTGGATTCTTTAGTTACTGCTTCTATGAATAGATGACGAAGATAATAGTACTGTTTTCAATTGCAGATAAATATTCCCGCATTATGGAATTCAACTTTTTATCCCACTCAACTGATTGTAAAACAACACTGGGTTTAGCTGGAAACCGCTGATATTGTCAATTGGGATAATAATTAATGCTTAATCTACATAATCATTTTCTCTGATACTTTTTTTTAACTATCCAAATAATCCTGCCATCTATTGAGAACTAGCGGAACTGTTTCAAAGTTTGTCAATTTTTTTTTATATCTTTGGTTCTGACTTATCCCGTGGTTGGAAAGTTCGCTTACACGATCATAAAATCGTAGGTTGGATAACTTTGAACGTCAGTGTACAAACGAACTATGTTCTAGAAAAGATTTGAATTTGTCCACTGCTAGAAAATGAAAAAAATAAATCACGACGTTCCGAAAATATGATTCTATCTTAGTCTTCAGGTGAACAAAATCGAGTGAGAAGGGTAATCTAATCAATTAGGGTCATTACAATGGAAGAAGTTCCAATCTATGCCTCTCTAAAATATAATAAACCATTACTTTGATCTTCCTTTCGATCAGAACTTTTTTATTTTATTCATATAACAATATTATCACTTACTTATTTTCAAATGGCTTTTAAGGAATCCGAAGGTTCATTGCCGCCCTCACATAAGCCCGCCATCGGTCCCTATCCTGTGCAAGATTAATCCACTCTCTATCATCATATCCCACGTACCTCAAATCCATTTTAATATTATCCTCCCATCTACGTCTCGGCCACCCTAAAAGTCTTTTTCCCTCCGGTCTCCCAACTAACACTCTATATGCATTTCTGGATTCGCCCATACGTGCTACATGCCCTGCCCATCTCAAACGTCTGGATTTAATGTTCCTAATTATGTCAGATCAAGAATACAATGCGTGCAGTTCTGCGTTGTGTAACTTTCTCCATTCTCCTGTAACTTCATCCCGCTTAGCCCCAAATAGTTTCCTAAGCACCTTATTCTCAAACACCCTTAATCTCTGTTCCTCTCTCAAAGTGAGAGTCCAAGTTTCACAACCATACAGAACAATCGGTAATATAACTGTTTTATAAATTCTAATTTTTAGATTTTTGGACAGCAGACTGGACGATAACAGTTTCTCAACCGAATAATAACAGGCATTTCCCATTTTTATTTTGTGTTTAATTTACTCCCGAGTATCATTTATATTTGTTAATGTTGCTCCCAGATATTTGAACTTCTCCACCTCTTCAAAAGATTAATTTCCAATTTTTATATTTCCATTTCGTACAATATTCTCGTCACGATACATAATCATATACTGTGTCTTTTCGGGATTTACTTCCAAACCTATCTCTTTACTTGCTTCCAGTAAAATTCCCGTGTTTTCCCTAATCGTTTATGGATTTTCTCCTAACATATTCACGTCATCCGCATAGACAAGAAGCTGATGTAACCCGTTCAATTCCAAACCCTGTCTGTTATCCTGGACTTTCCTAATGGCATACTCTAGAGCAAAGTAAAAAAGTAAAGGTGATAGTGCATCTCCTTGCTTTAGCCCACATTGAATTGGAAACGCATCTGATAGAAACTGACCTACACGAACTCTGCTGTACTTTTCACTGAGACACATTTTAATTAATCAAACTAGTTTCTTGGGAATACCAAATTCAATAAGAATATCATATAAAACTTCTCTCTTAACCGAGTCATATGCCTTTTTGAAATCTATGAATAACTGATGCGCTGTACCCTTATACTCCCATTTTTTCTCCATTATCTGTCGAATACAAAATATCTGGTCAATAATTGATCTATTACGCCTAAAACCACACTGATGATCCCCAATATAATAATTGCTCATAATTTGTGTGTACGTTTTGTAAGCAATGTTCGCAAATATGATCAAATTACACCACCCCTTGAAGCAATAGGTTAGCTTGAACTGTGAGTAGATAAAAGGAGAAATTTACATTCAGTTCTCTTTTTCTTCGAAATCTTGAACTCTTCTATTCCTTCGTACCTGTCCTCTCGCTTCACTTACCATTCTTCCCTTCATAATCAGAACACATGTTCTGGCCGTAAAACAATACCAATAATACCATCCCATCGCACCTCCTCATACTCATCCTCTTTCACAATAGTCCTGCCAAGACTCTGGATTTCGCTATCTGGTAGCTTCAGAGACCGTCGAAATAAAATTTTGAATTCGAACACACACTTCCTAGGCACATGGTCAGTAATTGATACTCGTTCAGATATGACTTCTTCTACATAGTTCTCTTAATCTAGTATAAAACATTTAAATCTCCGGTAATTTCATCGCTATATAGTCTACTTGTTCTAGGTTTATTTTGTACTTCAGTAAACAAATTATTTCTTTGTTCTTAATGTCTACAATAAATCGTCTAGCTTTTATTAATCAGGTAATCATTTAGTACTTCAAAATTTATTGTAATTTGTAAATTTAATATTAATAGTAATGATAGTTTTAATATAATTCCCCTGGTAGAGGGGAAGAGAAGGCCTGATGCCATTAGGATAATATAAAGAGTTTGGAATTGAACTGGTTACATCACCTATCTGTCTATGCGATTATCGTGAATATGTTAGGAGAAAATCCATAAACGATTAGGGGAAACACGGGAATTTTACTTGAAGCAAGTAAGGAGACAGGTTTGGAAGTAAACCCAGAAAACACAAAGTATGTGATTATGTCTCGTGACGAGAACATAATACGACATGGAAATAATATATACAAATTGGAAAATTTTCTTTGAAAAGGTGGAAAAATTCAAATACCTTGGAGCAACAGTAACAAATATAAATGACACTCGAGGAGAAATTGAACGCAGAATAAATATGGGAACTGCCTGTTATTATTCGGTTGAGAAATTTTTATCATCCAGTCTGCTCTCGAAAAGGTTGAAAGTTAGAATTTATAAAGCAGTTATATTAATTACTAGTTGTTCTGTATGGTTGTGAAACTTGGATTCTTACTTTGAGAGAGGAACAGATGTTAAGAGTGTTCGAGAATAAGATACTTAGGAAAATATTTGGGCTAAGAGGGATGAAGTTACAGGAGAATGGAAAAAGTTACACAATGCAGAACTGCACGCATTGTATTCTTCACCTAACATAATTAGGAACGTTGAATGCAGGTGTTTGAGATGGGCAGGGCATGTAACACATATGGGTGAATCTACGAATGGTAGAGGGAGAAGAGAAGAGAGAACAGTGTATTTGCCAAACGTCACAGAAACGTCATTCAAGGCTCCGGGCTTGTGGATGGGGGAATGAACTCTTTCCCCATGCTTCCAGCCCTTTCTCTCCCAGTTCTACAACCCTTGACTGGATTAATCTTGCTCATGATAGGGGCCGATGGCGGGGTTATGTGAGGGCGGCAATGAACTTTCAGGTTCCTTAAAAGCCATTTGTAAGTAAATAAGTATTGTTATTATTGTTATTATTATTACTATTATTTACATTAATACATCACATATTCATTTTGTACGAGGTCTCGCCCACCTCATTGAATACTACACGGATACTATGAAGTACCCAATATGTATTATTACTATTTAAATAGTAATAATTTACATTAATTTTTTTCATCTTTGCTGAGGAGGAAAATATCTTTGGTTGAAAGATATTTATTGCATTGTAGAAAAAATAGTAATAATAATAACAACAATAACAATAATAATAATAATAATAATAATAGTAATAATAATAATAGTAAGAAGAAGAAGATGTGTCTAATGTAGATATAGTACTCCATAGAAGTTAGTATGGTCTCGGAAGCATAGCTCATAATACTGGATGTTCAGTTCAAAGTGTGTCATGGCTCGCTGTATGCCGTCATGTGGCTAGCCGATGAGCCTAGAGAATTCAATCTTCCTACACTTCCGCAGAGGCGTATTACCTATGAGCCAGAGAAGTTGCCGAGCAAGTACGGCGTTCATTCTGAAGAGTACGTACCGATACGTACGGTAACGCCGGTAGTGGCAGGAATGTGAACTGTTTGGAAACACGTGCTGTCGGGATATGGGGAGAGGGTTAAGACGATTACTTACGTATTTGTTGACATTAACTTCGACGGTTAACATGGACACGGAGCATTTGATTTTTGTTGTGGAATGTTGGCGTACGCAACCGATGATAACAAATACCCTGCGTACGACTTGCCCGCGCAAAACACAGTTCGAAAGAGGTTCTGGTAGCACACAGACCGTACAGACCGCCATCTGTTGCTACGACGTTTAAGTTATATCGTACACGTTCTCAAGTTCAGATTGAAGAACGCCTTGAATAATAGGCAACTTCTCTGACATATAAGGTGAAACTCGCTTCAAATCGGTGACTCAACAACATGAGACACTTTGAACTGAACACCCAGTATAATGAATATTTACTGAGAAAAAATAATGCAATAATAATTGGTATCAAAGCTTCATAAATAACGGAAATTCTCATGAAATCACAATTAGAAGTTTAGAAAGTTATGACCCGATGAAGAATCACTTTGTTCGCTCTCATATGTTATATGATGTAACTGCAATAGAGATAGAAATAGCGAATATTTTGTGTTCCCTTACACACATTTTACAGGGCGAGTGAATCTCGTTCCGACCTGTGTGTTAATGGATTCTCGTACAGAGTATAAAAGTACACGCAGTGAATTTCCATGTCGCTCTCTTTGCCCTCAAGACCCATTATTGAAATGGAATGCATTCCACGACGTTACAACATCCACACCAATTAGTGTGTGACTTTTCCGCATCTCTCATTTCTGCTGTTGTCAACATGGGAATTCCCTTCCTCTCTGCTAAGCCATCCTTTTACTACGGTTAGCTTGTGATCTGAATTCTCATTATTTTCATCCAGATTCTGGCTCTTCTCTAGAAAGAACAGAAGATACACTCACATCGGTTCTCATAGCGTGTTTTGAGTTCCTTATTTCTGCCAGATTCCGAGCTTTACAAGTGGATTGACATATTAGTTTCTCTCTTTGAAATATATCAACGGGACAGATCCTTTTTATAGAGTTGTAATTTTGTGTACCATAAATTATGTAATTTTGGGAACAATTCTACAACAACCTTTTTTACTTAGATGATGGTTGCTTAAGTGGGGCCCCTTCTGATGTTTTACAAGACCTTAGTAAAATCATTCAATTCGGTTCAACTATAGGGTTAGAACTTAATCCTGATAAATGTGAAATTTATTTTTGTTCTAAGTTTAATCACTCTGTTTTCTCTTCTTTTGAAAAACTTGCTCCGGGTATTTTACTAATGTAAAACTCCACTTTAACAATTCTTGGATCTTCCGTCTTTTTGGAAGCTGCCGATCACATCGCTGAACAAAAACTAATTTCTTTGCAATATTTCATCGATCGTTTAAAACCAATACATCCTCATATTTCTTATTATCTCCTTAAAAATTGTTTTCTAATCCCTAAGATGACTTACTTTATGCGTACTACTCCTTTATGGCTCCTTCCATCTTTCCTACATAAAATTGATGCTCCTTTTCGATCCAGTTTGGAAATGATCCTAAATATATGTTTTACCGACACTAGTTCATCAGTGCGGTTTTCGGCGTAATAGATCGACTATTGATCAGATTTTTTGTATTTGACAGATAATGGAGAAAAAAATGGGAGTATAAGGGTACAGTACATCAGTTATTCATAGATTTCAAAAAGGCATATGACTCGGTTAAGAGGGAAGTATTATATGATATTCTTATTGAATTTGGTATTCCCAAGAAACTAGTTCGATTAATTAAAATGTGTCTCAGTGAAACATACAGCAGAGTACGTATAGGTCAGTTTCTATCTGATGCTTTTCCAATCACTGCGGGCTAAAGCAGGAGATGCACTATCACCTTTACTTTTTAACTTCGCTCTAGAATATGCCATTAGGAAAGTTCAGGATAACAGGTAGGGTTTGGAATTGAACGGGTTACATCAGCTTCTTGTCTATGCAGATGACGTGAATATGTTAGGAGAAAATACACAAACGATTAGGGAAAACACGGAAATTTTACTTGAAGCAAGTAAAGCGATCGGTTTGGAAGTAAATCCCGAAAAGACAAAGTATATGATTATGTCTCGTGACCAGAATATTGTACGAAATGGAAATATAAAAATTGGAGATTTATCCTTCGAAGAGGTGGAAAAATTCAAATATCTTGGAGCAACAGTAACAAATATAAATGACACTCGGGAGGAAATTAAACGCAGACTAAATATGGGAAATGCGTGTTATTATTCATTTGAGAAGCCCTTATCATGCAGTCTGCTGTCCAAAAATCTGAAAGTTAGAATTTATAAAACAGTTATATTACCGGTTGTTCTGTATGGTTGTGAAACTTGAACTCTCACTCTGAGAGAGGAACATAGGTTAAGGGTGTTTGAGAATAAGGTGCTTAGGAAAATATTTGGGGCTAAGCGGGATGAAATTACAGGAGAATGGAGAAAGTTACACAACACAGAACTGTACGCATTGTATTCTTCGCCTAACATAATTAGGAACTTAAAATCCAGACGTTTGAGATGGGCAGGGCATGTAGCACGTATGGGCGAATCCAGAAATGCATATCGAGTGTTAGTTGGGAGACTGGAGGGAAAAAGACCTTTAGGGAGGCCGAGACGTAGATGGGAGGATAATATTAAAATGGATTTGAGGGAGGTGGGGTGTGATGATAGAGAGTGGATTAATCTTGCACAGGATAGGGACCGATGGCGGGCTTATGTGAGGGCGGCAATGAACTTTCGGGTTCTTTAAAAGCCATTTGTAAGTAAGTAAGTACCGAAACTAGTTGGACTCAAGCCTCTCTCCCAGTTAAATTTGGTGGTGTGGGCATTCGGAAACTTTCTGACGTTTGTATATCTGCTTTTCTTTCTTCTGCCTTTGGAGTTTTCCGTTGAATCAAATCGCTCTTTCCTTTATACAGTGATGCAGCTGAAATCTGTCATGAGCTTGGTTACACGCATTACCTTCTCCTCACATCGGCACCCTAATAGATAGTAAATCTTTTAAAATCGCAATGGCTTTATGCCTTGGTTGTAAACTCTGCCAGCCATACCAATGTATTTGCGGAGGAATTGCTGATATTTACGGCCATCATGCACTCAGCTGTGCGAGGAGCAAGGGTCGCATTCCCAGACATACATCACTCAATGATATCATTAAAAGATCTCTGACTTCTTGTGGAATCCCGTCTCTTTTGGAACCACCAGGTATTAGTCACGCAGATGGTAAAAGACCCGATAGTCTCACCTTAATTCCATGGTCTAGAGGAAAATCTTTAATTTGGCACTCCACTTGCGTTGACACTCTAGCTCCATCTCACTTGCCGAATACCTCCAGACGCGCAGCATCTGCTGCTGAATTAGCCGTGAAGAAGAAGGTCAATAAATATGCTCATCTTTTAGGCAATTATATCTTTTTCCCATTTGCTGTGGAGACCTTCGGTCCTTGGAGTCATGACGCTAAAGTTGTGGTATCTCAAATCGGCAAAATTTTGATCTCCATTACTGGTGATCGTCGTTGCACTACTTATTTGCGTCAACGTTTAAGTATTGCAATTCAACGCGGAAATGCAATGAGCGTTTTCGGTACTCTTCCCGAGTCCAGCCCTTTGGATGAACTATTTTTCTTGTAGAATTTATTTAGTATAGATAGATATATTTAGAAGCATTTTTTTTTCCATTACAAGATATTTTATACAAAAAAAATTATATTTAGTTGTAATACTTGAAAATGTACAGGGACATCATTTTATTTTTACTAACATTTTTAATATTAACCTGGCTATACCTTTCTATTAACGACTGAAACAGGAAACACCGCTTGCTCCCCTTCCACGACTGGAGTTCGAAGATACTGGCGTAAAATACAAATCACTTTACTAGGTATAGGAGGGAAGAAAAGTAGTTCATCCATTTATGTAAACTAGGAAATATCGCAATTTTGAGTTTGATAATTTTCATTAGGTTTTTTTTCATCAAAAACAGTACTGTATTAACACTCACGAATTGAGCTATCCATTCGGACGTATTCATTATGCAGTGTATATTGTACTGTTACAGCACATTAGCGTACAATATAGAGAATGAAGTTAAATTGAAAAATAATCATAATATGGATATTTAAACACATTTTTGAAAATGGTGGCCGTTCATTTCGATACAGGCTTCAGTTCTTTTGTGCATATTATTGCACTATAGACTATTGTACCTAATTTCAATTACCAGTTTCGTCCTTCGTACGAGTTACTTACGTTGAAATAATTCTGTACCTACTCTGTAAAAGAGTACCTTACGTACTGTAAATTCAATCTTCACTTCTGCCGATCCGAAAAGATAAAATTACTCAGACATGCTATCTACTGTCCGTTCAAGTGGTTTTGTCGCAGGGTCGTAGAAAGGGGGGGATCACGTGACAGTTAACAAGGCCCTTTTATTTAAGTTATTTTAAACACTTGTATATTATTACGTAGATGTCCAATTCCTAACAGAAATTAATGTTTTCAGAAAAGAGCTAAGAAAGCCCAGCTACTAGACTTAACAGAGGGGCGAATAGAAGCCGGTGGGGGAAACCGAGATGCGACGTAGGCAAACGGACGACAATACCTGTGCGAAAATATGATTCAATATTGAAAGCTCTTTCGTCACTGGAAAACGCGAACATATTTCTGGAACGTACTATACTCGCTAACTCAGTACTGCTTACGCGCCCTCGGCTCTGTGTCGTGAACGGTTGGAAGTTTACTAGTGGAAGGGGTGGGAGTGAAGTACATTCAAAAGTCAGGTACAATAAAAATTGAAGTAAAAATAAAATGATGTCCCTGTAGTATAGATACAAAATGCAATACACAACCTTCATGAAATCTGTGAACTCCTGCATACCTATATTCTGAGAATCTGTATATAAGGAAACATGTAGTAGATGAAACAATAAAAGTACTAGCATGTTCCTGGTATATGGAGTATGATATAACTTAGAAGAATGATCGAGGAAAAATGACAAAGGATTTGTTAAAGCCTTTGGATTGTATGAAATGCCTTCAATTTTGGCATATAGGCCTAATTAAGGTCACAGGTTTTCGGTCTAGTTCGTATCACAGCGTGTTATACACATTACAAACGTAACCAAACTTATACGTTACAAGAGCGGTATGTTGACGTTTTCATGTTCGAGGAAAAGATTGAAACAGCGAAACGTAGTTGAGCTTTTTTAATTTCCTAGAACATGAAAACAAACTTGCCGCTCGTGTATCGTACATTATTTTGTGCGAAGATCGTTTATTACATACCTGAAAGACGAATTTCTAATTAGTTGCAATGAAATCTCGATGTTGGTTTCTGTTTAATGACGGCAACTTCGGAAAACCAAAATATCTTTCTTCAACATTGTTGCTATAAAATGTTTTCTGTGTTTACTATACTCCAGCAGGCCGTGATATACGTCTGTCTTTTTTTCCCCCAGTCTATAAATGCGAACTTAAAACAAACGGTAAGGTTATGTAATGATTTATTTTTTATTTTAATATTTTAACAATTTTATTTATATAACATATTGCAGTAATAACATCGGCATCTGGAGTCTTGTTGATTTTTTCCGGCTTCCTTAATGTTACTTGTATCAGGAATGCAATAAGTTTCGTGGAGTAGTAGACTTTACTTAATTTTTGCAAATATTTAAAAACAATAATTAACATTGCAATTTAGGTGAAATTGCAGTGGTAAGTTTCCAATTTATAATTATTACTATGTTAAACGTCTCTAAAAATAATATGTTAAAAGCCTAAAGCAATAAAATGAATGTCGCGCTTAAGCGGTAAGAAGAGGGAAATTGTTATGTGTGTTACGTTGGGAATACTGAATGTGGTATTTCACACTTACCGCGTATTGGTTCTGTGCGGAAAACAAGCAAATACGCACGATCTCGCACAAAATGATTTTAAGGAGAGAGGATGGTATTTTTTGGTGAAAAATGAGTAAATTAAAAAAAAATTCTTTAAAATACTCTTTGATATGTGTGAAAAGCATTGCATAACATTTTGTGGGCATTTGTGCCCTTATTGCATGTTGAGTCGCCATTTTTAAACTTTCTGGGTTATAGATTTTTAAATCACACGCCCACTTTTATTGTTGTTTCTGGTAAATTAAATTTAAAAAAATTTCTTAAAATACTCTTTGATATGTGTGAAAGGCATTGCATAACATTTTGTGGGTATTTGTGCCCTTATCGGATGTTGAGAAATCATTTTTAAACTTCCTGCGCTATGGATTTTTAAATCACACGCCACCTTTTATCGATTTCCAGTAACTTCATTTTTTTTGCTACATTGCCAGACAAAAATGGATATAATTTCTGAACTATTAAAGATACATGCATGAAATTTAGAACACACATTCTTTAGACTATTAGGAAACTTTTCTCTGTAACAGAATTTTGTTAACTGATTTCATTTTAAAATACGTCCGTTTGTTTGCAAGAAAGGAAATCAGAAAATTGTTATTAAATAGTAATTGTTTATTTTACAAACGTAGGGACTAATATCAAAATTCTGTTACAGACAGTTTGTAGAACATGTTTTTGCAAATACATTGCAAAAAACTGTTTGAATCTATCTTTAAAAACGGCTTAGATATATCGGTTTTAGTACAATTCTACATTGGGTATGTCTTTTTTCAAATTTGGGCCCCCAAATATATATTTTTTTCAAAATATTTATATTTAGTTGAGTTGCTACAGCTATTAGCTCTCTACACACAAAAAATTAATATTTTACACCAAATAGGAAAAAAGTTAAAAAAAATACCATCCTCTCCCCTTAATGGTCACTAAAAGATTCTTTATAACGTCTTTCTTTGACATTTATATCATTTATAATTTGCATATTTACAATTCTTGTATATCTATGCATTACTATTTACAGCTACTACGTCTTGTAAAGTTGTTCGTCGCTATTTTTTTGTGTTGTCCTCACACGTTATTTCCTTCCACTGATGGAATATCTTATTATTCTACTAGCCGTACCCGTGCGCTCCGCTGCACCCGTTAGAAATAGATATAAAGTAATTACATAATTAAAATACGATATTTGATCCAGGGAAGATTCGTGTTTGATAGAAGGATAAATCGTTTAATATGTTACTTAATTTAAATTGTATTTAAATAATTAAAATGCGATCATTTTGGCTCAGAGACCACTCATCTGGTGAAATGACAATTCCTTTAACATGTTTCTTAATTTTTATTACATGCATCCATACTTTAATGAAGACTGACATATCATTTAGTTTTAATGTGTATACTTTATTTTACTTGCTAAATGTTTCCATTGAATTATTGTAATAACTTATTTTTAACCCTTGTTTTCTACGTATTCAGTAAATGGCGCTTGGGCGACTACGGTTCTGAACCCTTCAAATAACTTAAATTATATTATATTATATTATATTATATTAAAAATGTGTTGATAACGGATGTACACCGATAAGTAAGTTTTTAATTTGTTTTGGGGGCTCTTGAATCTCAGGAGGAACAAATTTTATTTTACAACAGCGCAACATAATCTGCTTGGCTCATTACCCAATTTTTTTGCATTGCATTTAATGCATATGTATTTTATGTATTTTAACACGATTCAATTGAGCATAGTTAAAATTTGGATTATAAAATAATGGAATGCTAAGCTAACGTACTATTACTGCATACTAAATCAATACACTCTTGTGCTTCGTTAATTATCTGAGATTAAACATTATTTTAAGAAATACAGGAAACGAATACACAGAATAGCCTATCAAGTTGTTTGTGCATAAGAAGCTATTTTAATCTTACCTGTCCTCAATTCACTCCGAAGTTGCTGTAATAAAATTATAGCATTATGTCCATATAGAGAAACTACACTTTCCAATGGTGAAATAATAATTAATTACATAAATCGGTTAATTTAGCTTCCGATATTACTTCATATAAACATAGAAACATTCTCTGTAGGCTATGATTCATAGCTTTCGATTGTTGTGGACCAAGGCCCCTTATAGACGAATTCATTTGTTTATTTCATTACACGGCCTTAGATGGCAGTTATTTTAATTTTGAAACTCATTTATCTCATTAAATATCAGTCCTATCAAAATTTTTCAAAGAATAAACCTTATCGGAAAAGATTTTAAAAGAAATGTTTGTCAGGTAACATTTTTCACAAAAATCAATAATAAGCGAGATATTTCGATTTATTTAATTCAGGTCCCCTTATAACCCCCCTTTTAAATAATGTATTTTGAATGCCATATAGCCTAAAATCTAAGGTACAACGAACTTAATTTATATTCCAATTTTCATCGAAATCCGTTCAGCCATTATCGCGTGAAAATGTAACAAACATACAGACAGACAGACAGACATACAAACAAAAATTTCAAAAAAGAGATTTTCGGTTTCAGGGTGGTTAATTATATATGTTAGGACCAATTATTTTTGGAAAATCGAAAATTACCAGAAAAATTTCGGCTACAGATTTATTATTAGTATAGATAATAGAATTCTATAATAGAATACTTATATTAGAACGAATATACCTCTCTTTAGCAATAGGAAACTTCACTGTAGCACTTACAATGATAAGTATTGCGCCGTTATACTTCAAGGAACATCAATGATTTATTTTTAATTCCTCATTCTGGTACCGCAGCCAGTCCCAATTTTTAAAATTTCCACGTACAAGCGACACATAACTACTCCCACTGGGAGAGCGGTGAATCTCAGTTCCTGCCAAGAATGAAATTAATGTTCCTGGAAATTTAGCTGAATAAATTATGATTGGAGCCACACTGAAAAGCGTTGCCGCGGTATAAAGGGTCGTCGAATATGGTGCTTGGCATTTTATACTTAACTTGCAAGATATTGGACGAAAATAATTGGTTTATCTGTAGTAATGTAACGAGAGGCAGTGGCGACTCCAGCATATTTCTTAAGAGGAGGAAAGATGTTAACAGCGCAAAATGACAACTTCTTGAGAGAAACAAGCTACAAATTAGCCTACATGCATACATCTAAGACCAGGTAGTGTTGGGGTTGGCCTTCCCTTTTGTATAGCAATAATCTGTTTTTGTAAACTGAGTTTCCTAAATTGTCCAAAATATGTTTTCACTTCCATTCATTGTTGAATAACTGCACAAATTAACAATTACAAGGAAATTCACAACCTCGCAGCATTTTTCATGCACACTACAGCATCACATGTGTTGGAAGAGACTAGCTACTAACACGTAATCGGAACCGTTTTACGGAAATGATGGGAATGGGAAATAATCTGTTAGGAAAGCGAAAGCGAGAACACTGCACCCACCCACGTGGTCTGTGTTGCCATATGTACATTTTACAAGTTCAGTATCACATGCTTTTGAAGAATATCAGTTCTTGTAAAGTCATATTACCATTATTGTTCAAAGCTGCCGGTGGCCGATTAATTTTTTATGTTAAAAATAATGTAGTTTGCAGTACCTTCAATTCAAATATATTTGTAAAAAACTGACAACTTGGCTGTTGTCCTGTCTAGTAGACAATGAATGGAAGTGAATTTCAGAGGCCAAAAAGATCTGCGATACCAACTTAGAACTACTGTCTCTTTGTTTTATATAAATCCAACTTCAACTTTCAGATATCTTCGAAAGTTTCAAACCATGAATATAGCTTATATAAAGTGCAATGAATATTATATTTTGATTTATAATTTTAAAGAAAAGTTTATATGGTGTCTTCCATAGCTTTGCGTTAAAACTGTTTTTATTGTGTCTCCTCCTAGATGTGTTATAGTCTGGTTGAATGCAGCATCGTTAGATGGCAGCGGTAGCGAGCTTGCTGCACGACCAGTCGGTTTCTATTTCCCGCCCATGCGCTGATTCAGAGGAGGATCTCCTCCCTTGCCGTTCATTTACTTGCTTTAAAACTCTGCTTCTTTCTCTGGCCGCTAGCGCGCTGTTGTCTATGTGTGTTAACTGCAGTAAAGGAGGAATGGATTGGCTTTTCTCCACACAAACAATCTCGCATCCTTCTCACAGTTTTCCAGCAGCACATGAGTGCGCGTGGTTGAAAACCCGATCAACCGAGGTTTTCTTATAACTGTGAACTTAAAAATTATCGAATCTTCCTCGAATTTCAAGGCATATATTTCATTTTGGTATTTACTTTCAAAAGAAGAAAAATGTGAGGGGGACGTTCCTCCCTTCCCTCCCCCGAGGAACCGCCACTGACGAGAGGTCTGAGATTTATCTGGAAAATCTCAGACCTCGAGTGACATTTATTAGGACTATTTCGTGAATAAAATAAAGATGTAAATAATATATCTCTAAAATTCGATAACAAAATGTTATTAATTGTATATTTACGAATACTTAACTTATTCAGACATTATGAAGTTGAAATAGATTAATATCGATTATTGCAATAAAGAAATTCGATGTTATTATTCAGTAATGCCAATTGCGAAAAGTGAAATACAGGTTTAACAATGTTAATTACATGTACTGCACTTTTCTCTTATTTTTATAATAACATAAATACATTTTTATTATCTGCTGAAATTATAATTTAATTAAAATTTTATAATACTGTATAATTACAGTAACCTGATTAATACAAAATTAAATGAAGAATTGTTCAAAACGCAGTTATCAAATCTGAATGAAGGGGTGGAGATGTCTGCAACAACTTCTACATAGGATAGACAGGCAGATCATTTCAAACAAGTCACAAGGAACACATCACAGCCATAACAAAATTACAAAACACCTCGACATATGCAGAACACATCACTAATGCTAACCACACCTACAGAGACATCAACACAGACATGGAAATACTACACATCCAACCAAAAAGCCAGAAACTAAATACATTAGAACAATATGAAATATACAGACACACAAAAACACACCCCAATGAAATTCTGAATACACAACTCAATTTCAGAACACACACACTCTTTGACTCTACACTACATCACACGAACGCACCCTCACAGGAAACAAAACAAAAGAGGCCAAGACCAACAACGACCAGTTCTGAAGATGACCCATAAATAGGTCGAAACGTGTTAACAGGTACGATAGAAAGTTAACACAAGAAAGTTTATAAAATACATATTCCGAAGTGATACACACTTAAAACTCGTGTAGTCAAGATGTACAGGGACATCATTTTATTTTTACTTCAATTTTTATTGTACTTGCGTTTCTGAATGTACTTGACTCCCACCCCTTTCACTAATGTCCTTGCTAACGCCAGTCACACAAACTTACGGCCGCTGTTGCTAGCAGTGAAATAAACAGTACAGAGTACAGTGTGTTTCAGAAATATGTTACGTTTTCTATAGAAGAAAAAGCTTATATTATTGAAGTTTATTTTCACACAGGTATGGTGTGTAGCATAACTGAATTTATCTGTGTGCACTGAGCACAGGTGAAGATTAGAGTTACCGAAAGTACGGTACCCTATAATATGGTACGGTACTTAACAGCATTATTTAAACAAGAGTTTGGTTTTACTGTTTGTAGGTATGAAGGACGATGATGGAAACTGGAATATTACAATATAACCGAATGTGAACAACAGTTTTTTTTTTTTTTTTTTTTTTTTTTTTTTTTTTTTTTTACAATTTCCTGATTATATCATTACGGAATATTTTCGTAGAAATGTCATTAATCGGGTAAATAAATTTAGAGCAACAGAATATACAGAAAGGAATAAAAGTGTAAGATGGCCAACAAAGGTGATAGACTATGCTAGAGAAAGGATGCAGCGAGGTCCTAATAAGTCGGTCAAGAAGTTAGCTGTAGAAATTGGTGTTTCTTACGGAAGTGCTCACAAAATTCTCAGGAATAAATTAGGTTAGTAATATGCTGAATAAAGTAGATATTACATAATGTATATAACCGCCAGAAGATTTGAGTTTGTGAAAAAAAATTGTTACTATTCTACTGTTTTTGATAAAATACTGTAAAGTAATGACCAAACTGAAAATCGTAATACTATATTTCCCTGTAACATACATGGATACAGTACTTTTCTCTCCTCCTATAGCTAGTAAAATGATTTGTTTACATATTGCACTAGCAACTCCAAACTCCTGTAATGGAAGGGAGGTAACAGTGTTTCCGAGTATAGCCAGGTTAATGTTAAAAATGTTAGTAAAAATAAAGTGATGTCCCTGTATAATAAATCAATGATTGAACAAGTTCTAATTTTGTCCTTTACAT
This sequence comes from Periplaneta americana, assembly GCA_025594305.2. NCBI lineage: Eukaryota > Metazoa > Arthropoda > Insecta > Blattodea > Blattidae > Periplaneta > Periplaneta americana. The sequence continues at coordinate 24,246,608 of JAJSOF020000037.1, forward strand.
GTTCAGAAATTTTGTCTGAACAAATGTAACTTTTCGTTCTGAAAAGTAATTTTACAATGTTATTTTACACTACTGCCATTCATTCATTCATTCATTCATTCATTCATTCATTCATTCATTCATTCATTCATTCATTCATTCATTCATTCATTCATTCATTCATTCATTCATTCATTCATTCATTCATCCATCCATCCATTCATTCTTTGATTCATTCGTTCATTCATTCATCCATCCATCCATCCATCCATCGATCGATCGATCCATTCATTCATGCATTCATTCATTCATTCATTCATTTATTCATTCATTCATTTATCCATCCATCCATCCATCGATCGATCGATCGATTGATTGATTGATTGATTGATTCATTCATCCATCCATCCATCGATCGATCGATCGATTCATTCATTCATTCATTCATTCATTCATTCATTCATTCATTCATTCATTCATCCATCCATCCATCGATCGATCGATCGATCGATTCATTCATTCATTCATTCATTCATTCATTCATTCATTCATTCATCCATCCATTCATTCATTTATCCATCGTGTACTGCCCGAGAGCAGGTCTTGACTGCCAGTATTTTCCCGTCTTTCTTGTTTTCTTCTAATCGTGTAATAGTCAATTAAATCCCACACGAGTTTTGATTTTCTCTAGATAAATGAAAACGTATAGTGAGATTACCACAGAAAACTTTAAATACATTCAAATTGTCATTGTAGACTTATCAGAATACAATCTTGTATGTATGTATTTATTTACACTGCAAGTGGGAAAACACTCGGTGACAGTAGTATAGGGTGCGTCAGAAAGAACGGATGGATTTCACAGGGCAAGAAAATTGTAAGGATTCATCAAATCAAAAATTTATTGTTATCAACATATTCACCAATACATGCAGTTTATTTATGGTATACAACATCATTCATATGATGTTCTTGGCTTTCGATACAGGCATCGAGGCGTTTTCTGATGTTCGCCATCACTTTCACAGTCATAGCTGGTGCAATTGCCACGATTTCTTCACGAATCGCTGTCTTCAGTTCGTCCAGTGTATGTGGTTTCTTACGCCTTCAAATGGTCCCAAAGAAAGAACTTGCAGGGCGCGAGATCTTACCGTAACCTCGGACAATCTCAGTGCAATAGCATGTTTGCGGGCTGATCGTTGAGGTGGCCGGACAACCTACTGTCTGTCTCCACATTTGCAGGTGTACACGCGCTCCGTGTTCGTCCAGGTGATTTCTTCTTTAATGTTGAACCTGTGATACGAAATGAAGCCACCCACCCAAAATTGTATTCCGAGTTGTAATCCTAGCGTGACATCCGATGTCGAAATGAGTCCTGAGTGGCGATCACAGACTCTTCATCTTTCAAAAATGTTTTTGCGATGAAAGCACGTTGTACACCAGACCAACACCATGTTCTCAACTGAAACTGCATTCTCTCGCTGATCCAACAGTCGTGGTCCCCCTCACTCTATCCCTCCCCTCGCTGCGTATCGATAGTTTGAAATCCATCCGTTCTTTCTAACGCACCCTCTACAAACAATATAAACAATACACAATACAATTATAAATACACACTACAATTATAAATACACAATACAATTAGATACACAATACAAGTACAGGGACATCATTTTATTTTTACTAACATTTTTAATATTAACCTGGTTATACCTTTAGAGAACCGGAAACACCGTTCGCTACCCCCTTCCAGGACTGGAGTTCGATGTTACTGGCGTAAAACACAAACAAATCAATTTACTAGGTATAGGAAGGAAGAAAAGTACTTCATTCATTTACGTAAACTGGGAAATATCGCGATTTTGAGTTCGATAATTTTCATTAGGTTTTTGTTTAATCAAAATGCAGTACTGTATTAACAATAAGTGTTTTTACTCACGAAGTGAGTTATCCATGCGAACGTATTCATTCTGCAGTGTATATTATACTGTCTACAGCACATTAGCGTACAATAAAGAGAATGAAGTTAAATCGAAAAATAATCATAATATGGATATTTAAACACATATTTGAATAATGGTGGTTGTTCATTTCGATACAGGCTTCAGTTCTTTTGTGCATATTATCGCACTATAGACTATTGCATCTAATTCCAATTGCCAGTTTCGTCCTTCGTACTAGTAACTGATCTTGAAATAATTCTGTACCTACTCTATAAAAGAGTACCTTACGTACTGTAAATTCAATCTTCACTTCTGCCCGACCCGCACAGATAAAATTACTCAGACATGCTATCTACTGTCCTTCCAAGTGGTTATGCCGCAGGATCGTACAAAGGGAGGAAATCACGTGACAGTTAATTACTTAACGAGGCCCTTTTATTTAAGTTATTTTAAACAGTTGTATAATATTATGTAAACGTCCAATTCCTAACAGTAATTTATATTTCCAGAAAAGAGCTAAGACAGCCCAGCTTTTACAGAGGGGCGTGCAGAAGCAGGTGGGGGAAATCGGGATGCGACATAGGCAAACGGACAGTACCTGTGCGAAAATATGATTCAATATTGAAAGCTCTTTCGTCACTGGAAAACGCGAACATATTTCTGGAACTTACTATACTCACTAACTCAGTGCTGTTTACTATATGCGGTCTTGATTCTGTCTGGAGGGCAGTTGGAACTTCATTAGTAGAAGGGGTGGGAGTGAAGTATATTCAAAAAGTCAGGTACAATAAAAATTGAAGTAAAAATAAAATGATGTCCCTGTATATACACATACAATTATAAACAATAATTTCAATTAATAATAATACATAAAATAATCGAATTAATAAGTGAACCTAATTTTTGTTTCGTACATTTCATTTTAAAATCATGATCGTTCCTACCATAGTACGTTAACTTCTCTAACCGAGCCGTTATGTCTACCCATGCTTTCTGACCTAGATGTGCTCTATACAATGACGTTATTCTAGTTTTTCTACGTCTGTTTTCCAATGTTTCCCATTTAAGTTCTTTTATCGTATCGTTTCCATCTTCTCTTTTACCTTTAACAAATTTAGCTGCCCTATACTGGATTTTTTCTAAGGAATTTATCTGATATATTCTATAGGATCCCAAAATGTAGTTCCGTATTCCATTAATGGTCGCACTAACGTTACTGTTCTCCAACCAGGAGATAAACCGTGAAAGGAATGTGCTTACTATTGCGTCATCTATTGGAGCGAAGTAGATAGATAATATTACCGTTATAACGTCAGTTTAAAAATCATGCGCTCTCCTGCATATGTTATTTCCTTTATGGAGGGATTACAAGACCAGGAAATTAACCGTGATCTAATTTTGTAACTAAGGTAGTATAAAAATGTGTAGATAGCCAATAGAGATACGAGTACCCACGTGTGTGAACTTATGACATAAACATTCATTCACAGCATCACCCCGCTGCGTCTCATTCCTTGGAGACTTTCTCGTGGTTGGAGTACAGTAGATATGCTGTTTCCCTCGATTTGGGGCTAGCCTTTTTCAAGATTCTCATAATAAAGTGAAGTGCCCTCCATGCTTTACCCGTAACATTATCAACATTCTCTCCCCAAGAAATTTTGGAGTTTAAATACACTCCTTGGTATTTACAACATTGTTCTTGCGGAATTACTTAGTATGATGCATATAATAATTCAAATAATGGACTTAAATTAATAAAACATGTTTTGACATAAATTACCTTTCTATCAACGAAAATAAAACCATTTTCATTATCTGAAAAATGTAACAAACCTCCTACATCTATATTAAGTATTAAATTACATAATTCTGATTGTTGTCTTATACAGTGTAAATGTCCGATTATTAAAGAGTCCTCTGAAGTTAAGTATTTAGGCATAATTTTCGATAATCATTTAAAATGGAACCAACACATTAATTACCTTTGTAATAAATTACGTAAAATTGTATATTATTTTGTTTTATTGAGGAATTACTTGTCAATAAGTTCATTACGCACAATATATTTAACTTTATTTCAATCTGTAATTATGTATGGAATTATAGGATGGGGTAGCTCATTTAAATCCAATTTTAATCCACTTTTATTTATTACAAAAGAAAAGAATTAAAATATGTCTTCATAAACCTATTGATTTTCCATCTCAAAATTTGTTTTTAGACTTTAATGTACTTAACTTAAGACAAATTTATTATATTGTATTAATATATATACATAAAAATCAAAATAATTTTGAATTGTATTTTCATAGTTATGAAATAAAAGGTATGGATTCTTTAAGATTATTTGAACCAAAATGCAACACTGTTACAGTATTTAATCATAGTAGTAATTTAGGCCCAATAATATATAACAAATTTATATTTAAATATCCTAATCTTGTCAGTTCTAATAGTTCTAGTATTAAATTTAAAAAGTTATGTATGGATTTTATAAAAATTGAAAAATTGTAAATTTAAATTTATATACTATAATTGCATAGTAGACATAAGACAAATTGTATTGTAAACTTATTAATTTCAATTCAGGAATCCGCCCCTGAGCACGAGTTCTCCTCTTTCAGGGGCGAGCTAAAGTTTTTTCTGTATATATTATATGTTATGTTATAAATATTAGCAAAATAATAAATAAATAAATAAAAATCAATTAAAATAAATTCATAATATTTTTTTAATATCCCATCTGCATTAATTTTAATGTTCGTCTCCAAACCTCGATAAATATTGTCGGGCTTTACATTTAAGATACATAATTTGATTCGTTTACCAATCGTATTTGTACACATTATAGAGCTCAGGGTTGGTTTGATACTGTACATCCCTGTGTTTAATTACACCTTGGCTGTGAATATCGGTCCATTGGTTCCTGGACTGGTTGAGGATTGCATCCAGCAACTGGGAAGTTAATCGCGAGAATGCGTCTCCATTCGTCCGCGGAGGAACACAATTACGCATTGTTTGTACTCACCTCCTCTGTGCTTACTGGTACATACTGTTATGCTTGTTTGGCTGTGTCGAGTTCTTTTTAGTCCTATTCCCTCGTTCTCTGCATTTACATTGTTCTCGTGGACAGTTGTCTGGGAAGCAAAATTACTAGATTCAAATACTGGAAATATATTAACACGTTTTTTAATGCCACTGCAAAATTATATGTTGAAATTTTTATCACATTGTGATTGATAATCGGATTTGTAGATTTTTACCTATTTCTTTCATTGCTTTTGAACTCATAATTTCTTCAATACTTTTCCGAATCATGATCGTAGGAGTTGTATACCGTAGAACCTCTATTATCCGAGGTAATGAAGGGGATGGAGTGAACGCTTGATCGAAAAAATCGGATAATCCGTACTATAAAAGGTGTTCATAAACTAAGTGCATATTAAGTTTCATAATTCCCTCTTGGTCTTTCCTTTTAACACGCTAGGTAGTGGATCATAAGTTCACTAATAATTTAAGTCTAGTTTCCAACGACGGGTTTTTAATGGCCAAGGCTGTCTGTGGAAAGATAGGAACAGTAGAGTTCTCCTATTGTAGATTTTGTGGGTGGGTTAGTTATTGTGGCCCCACGTTGGGCGCCATTTGAGTGTGGGTGCGTCTCGGTGTTGCGTGAGATTCACTCAGGGTAGCCGAGGTACGGTTGTGGTGTAGGATGATGTCGGGAATAAGACCAAGCCGGCTACTTATATAAAAGGCAGTGTAAACTCCAAACTATAAGTTTATTGTCGTATTCACTTGGTAAACCCTAGAGTATGTATTTCAGGCTGACTTATAATTCAATGGTTGGTTGCACTTCTGTATCGACTCTATGGCCACTCTGAATAAGACCTAACCGATACTATAAATTCAATACTCTGTCCAGTACACTATGATCGAAGCTCCTAAACGTTGACGAGTGGTCTCGCCGATGACAAAGTTCTATCTATCGAGTCTTCGCCGGAAGAAAGACTATTAAGTTGGGCCGCCGACACGAAAAAAAAGATGTCGCGCCGTCTACACGAAGAAAAGTAGTTATCCTGTCGGCACGAAACGAAGTAGTTATTCTGCCCTGTATGTAGGGCCGTCGACACGAAAAGGAGTAGTGATTGTGCCCTGTATGTAGGGCCGCCGACACGATGAGATGTTGTGATCGTCTCCCTCCCCGTCACCCTTATTTATAAAAACCTACCCTACGCTAAAACTAACTATCCTATTGGTTAAAAACTACGTCACTTAACTGGCCTAAAATCTATTCTCTATTGGTCCAAAGTGACCTCATAAGCTAAACCACGGTCTCTTCTTATTGGGCGCGAAATATGTCATCTCTAAATTTAGACTTTGGATTTCCCACAACATCTAATTAGTTTGTCGATTTTGGAGAACCCCGTTCTTTGGAAAATCCTGGGCTTGCAGTTGCTTTCCCACGGGTCCAGTCTAACTCTCTGATTTTACGCCTCGACGAGTGTCAATGCAGAACCCGGCCCAAGGTGGTCTGTCCGATTCTGACAAGTGACGAGAGGATGTGAACCATCTGTGTGGGAAGCTAATTCTAACCAAGTCGCCAGAACATCCCCGCGAATACATGTAACAAAAAAAATATGGAGATATTATTTCGCTAATAAATCGGTCTCTCCCTCTCCTAATTACTGCTTCAATTTACAATCTTGATGCACTTTATATTTTATTTTTCATTAAATCACGCACAGTTGTAATTCCTATCTCGTATTGTGATGCGACAGTTTCTCTTTTCCCAAACCACTCAATTACTTGCACTTTTTTTTCATAGCAAACACGTTTTCTTTTGACACCTGTGGAAGACATTTTGCATAGAAGTTAGGCGGTATGACCATTCGAAAAATAGATCATACTGCGTAAGGGTAAAGATTTTTAAAAAGCATTCTGTAGAAAAAAATCGTACTAATATAATGTGCATTACTTCTTTTTTTCTGCAGAACAAAAAGAGCGAGAAAGACGGACGGATAATCCACCAAACGGTTAATACGGTGACGGATAATCGGGGTTTTACTGTATGTGAATGCTGTTGAACCTAAAAAACCTAAATTGGACCTTAGTACCTAAAAAAACCTAAATCATTGTTCATAAGGGTTATGTATTGAGTTATATAATGACTTTTTAATTTAATTTTGAGAGAAATATCAATACATTGAGAGAGAGAGAGAGAGAGAGAGAGAACACTCGACGTGGAGGAGGCTGTCTCAATCCCTAAGAAAAAATCTGTACTTAGCTGTGACAACATCTATGGCTCTCTTGCTTTCCTCAAGGCACATTTCAGTGATTTTCCAATAGTACATTATGCAACGAGAATATAATGATAGTAATTAAGACGCGAGTATGTTTGTTTATGAAGCGAGCGCAAGCGAGTTTCATAATTTTCATACGGGCGTCTTAATTACCATTATAGGCAAGTTTCGTACGAATTTTTTTGCTCGACCATATTTCTAACTTGAAATTATTCAGAAGTATTCATTTTATTCGCATCTCACTGAAGAGCAGAAGTGACCTTGTGCAAGCTCGTAAATTGTGAGATGTGCGCAGACGCGAAAGTATTGATTTTTTCCGAGGAACAATAATGTCATTGACCTTGATGTACGGTAATTTAGAGAATAACATGAACTAATTTTGATATAACCTGGAAATTGATTTAGAATTGAAAAACGAGATGACAAATTGAATTTATTTGAATATTATTTACAATTAACGCTAATTATTATAGTAACAGAACATAACCTTCTGCGACAGTATTGGATTTCCAGCCTCCGTGACGTTTCCCTCGTTGTCTTTCGATTGCATATCCGAGAATAATCGAAAACCTGAACTTTAATGAATAGGTGTACTTTAATGACATGCATTAAAGGACTGCTACCAGGTGTATAATTACTACATTTCGGCATGGTCGAGCATAAAATATATTGAGTACTTGGAATCTTCATCGCTGCAGCTGAACGATGCAATTGGTGTCATTGACTCACTTCTACATAAACAAGCCGTCAAATTAAAACTGAAGAAAATATTGCAGACGAATTCAGGGTTTGAAAAAATGAAAAATGTGTGCTCCATTCTCAAGGGGGGAAACAACCGGCGTAGCTTAGGCGGTTAAGGCGCTTTCCTGCCGATCCAGAGTTGCGCTCGGGCGCGGGTTCGACTCCCGCTTGGGCTGATTACCTGGTTGGGTTTTTTACGATGTTTTCCCCAACTGTAAAGAAAATGTCAGACAATCTATGGCGAATCCTCGGCCTCATCTCGCTATCATCAATTCCATTGACGCTAAATAACCTCGTAGTTGATACAGCGTCGTTAAATAACCAAGTAAAAAAAAGTCTCCACGGGGAAAGCTTCATCAGTTACCATCGGTATCTGTTGCAGTGGCAGGGATGAAATTTGCACCTATCACGTCGTGTACTGTCAAAAGAACCTTTTCGTCCTCCAGATGTATTTTGAGAGACAATAGAAAAAACTTCTCAGTCGAGAATCTTGAAAATAATTTGGTCATATATTGCAACCAGAAAGAGTAGCAGTAAATAATGTTGTTTTGTTTGTTTGTTACTTTTTCAAATAATTATTGATCAAGTTTGAACAAATTTAATTAAAAAATTGTGTGTATTGCACTTTTTTCTATTAAAAATTGAAATTTATGTAGGTTAGGTTATTTTACGACAATGTATGTGTATCAGCATCTCAGGTTATTTAGCGTCTGAATGATGTGAAGGTGATAATGCCGGTGAAATGAGTCCGAGGTCCAGCACCGATAGTCACCCAGCATTTGCTCATATTGAGTTGAGGGAAAACCCCGAAAAAAACCTCAACAAGGTAACTTGCCCCGACCGAGTTTCGAACCCGGGCCACCTGGTTTCGCGGCCAGACGCACTAACCGTTACTCCATAGGTGTGAACAAATTTATGTAGTTATATGAAGGTAAATTTTTCCCGGGGGTAAAAGGCTGTCAGAGCGTGGTGCCGACCACACCATATCATTCTAGTGCCGAGGTCATGGAAAGCATGGGGCTCTACCTCCATGCCCCCCAAATGTCTTCATGGCATGTTACGGGGATACCTTTACCTTTACCTTATATGAAGGTAAATTATATTAGATAAAATGTTAATTGTTACAATAATTTATTCAAACTACAAATAATGTTAAAGGGGAAGGAGGAAACATTTCGAATCTTATAAATTTTGATAAAAATTTTGGTTCTTGAAAAGGTCAGTTTCGTGGTCCATGTTACATCAATAAATATATATTTATTTTTTAAGAATAACTATAAGAATACATTTTTAACGATCGGGCAGTTTTGCGACCCCTTTCCCAGAATGGACATAAAACCTGAAAAAAAGTATTTCACCTATTCCAAAAACCTAATATGGTATTTTTAAAAAACGTAAAAACCCGGTCCCTATTGATAATGTTACAAAATTGCAAACGTGAATGACATTAAATAAGCCAGTAGCCAAGCTTTTATTGTCAGTAAATTTGTTAAGAATTGTGGCTTCATTTTTCAAGCATATTTAAGTTATGATTTTTAGATGGTTTTATAATAACATTACATCAACTAATAGGTAAGACCTATTTAGTGTCAATAGAATGGTGATAGCGAGATGAGGCAAAGAATTTACCATAAATTACCTGACATTCGCCTTAGAGTTGTGGAAAACCTCTGAAAAAATCGAACCACATAATCAACCTAAGTGGAACTGAAACACAAGCCAGAGCACGGCAGGATAAAATTAAGTTCTGTCTGAAGATACAGTAGCGCTCAAAGGTATTTTGTAGTGAAGGTTTTATTCTTATTGAATTTGGTATTCCCAAGAAACTAGTTCGATTAATTAAAATGTGTCTCGGTGAAATATACAGCAGAGTCCGTATAGGTCAGTTTCTGTCAGATGCGTTTCCAATTCACTGTGGGCTAAAGCAAGGAGATGCACTATCACCTTTACTTTTTAACTTTGCTCTAGATTATGCCATTAGGAAAGTCCAGGATAACAGAGAGGGTTTGGAATTGAACGGGTTACATCAGCTGCTTGTCTATGCGGATGACGTGAATATGTTAGGAGAAAATCCACAAACTATTCTACTGGAAGCAAGTAAAGAGATAGGTTTGGAAGTAAATCCCAAAAGACAAAGTATATGATTATATCTCGTGACGAGAATATTGTACGAAATGGAAATATAAAAATTGGAAATTTATCTTTTGAAGGGGTGGAGAAGTTCAAATATCTTGGAGCAACAGTAACAAATATAAATGAAACTCGGGAGGAAATTAAACACAGAATAAATAGGGGAAATGCCTGTTATTATTCGGTTTGAGAAGCTTTTATCATCTAGTCTGTTGTCAAAGAATCTGAAATTTAGAATTTATAAAACAGTTATATTACCGGTTATTCTTTATGGTTGTGAAACTTGGACTCTCACTTTGAGAGAGGAACATAGGTTAAGGGTGTTTGAGAATAAGGTGCTTAGGAAAATATTTGGGGCTAAGCGGGATGAAGTTACAGGAGAATGGAGAAAGTTACACAACACAGAACTGCACGCATTATATTCTTCACCTGACATAATTAGGAACGGTGAATCCAGACGTTTGAGATGGGCAGGGCATGTAGCACGTATGGGCGAATCCAGAAATGCATATAGAGTGTTAGTTGGGAGGCCGGAGGGAAAAAGACCTTTAGGGAGGCCGAGACGTAGATGGAAGATAATATTAAAATGGATTTGAGGGAGGTGGGATATGATGATAGAGAATGGATTAATCTTGCTCAGGATAGGGATCAATGGCGGGCTTTTGTGAGGGCGGCAATGAACCTCCGGGTTCCTTAAAAGTAAGTAAATAAGTAAGGTTTTATGTTGTCAGTACTGTATTCATTTATATCTCGCTGTATAGCTCTTTTTTGTTGACAGAAAGGTTGGTATTCTCAGAAACAGAAATACATCTCCTCTCAATTCATTAAGCTACTCGGCTCGGTTTTCACACAGTGACGATTATCCTTTTTTCCGTTGTTGGTTTTGTTTGCGCGCATTCTTGAGCCCTGTTGTTGGGGGCATAAAGCCGCATTAGCTTCAGCACGGCTCGAACACCTTCGAGTGGCTTTCATTTCCCTCTCTGGACGATATTTACAGAGTAATTTGGCGAGAGCTGGAACATAAACCATGGCGTGAGTGTTGCAGTCCATTCAAATACCTGCGCAGTTGCCCGTGTGTTAATTACCCCTGCCTGGTGATGGATTTTTCCTGCAGAGGGCGACACCGAATAATCAGACAGGGCTGTGAGATTTCACTTACGTCTTCTTGTTATGGAATGCTAGTGAAAACTTGACTTTTGTTATATTGTCGCTCCCACGTTTAGCCCAGCAATTTAATCTTGATTTATCCTTCGAAGAGGTGGAAAAATTCAAATATCTTGGAGCAACAGTAACAAATATAAATGACACTCGGGAGGAAATTAAACGCAGAATAAATATGGGAAATGCGTGTTATTATTCGGTTGAGAAGCTCTTATCATCCAGTCTGCTGTCGAAAAATCTGAAAGTTAGAATTTATAAAACAGTTATATTACCGGTTGTTCTGTATGGTTGTGAAACTTGGACTCTCACTCTGAGAGAGGAACATAGGTTCAGGGTGTTTGAGAATAAGGTGCTAAGGAAAATATTTGGGGCTAAGCGGGATGAAGTTACAGGAGAATGGAGAAAGTTACACAACACAGAACTGCACGCATTGTATTCTTCACCTGACATAATTAGGAACATTAAATCCAGACGTTTGAGATGGGCAGGGCATGTAGCACGTATGGGCGAATCCAGAAATGCATATAGAGTGTTAGTTGGGAGACCGGAGGGAAAAAGACCTTTAGGGAGGCCGAGACGTAGATGGGAGGATAATATTAAAATGGATCTGAGGGAGGTGGGGTATGATGATAGAGACTGGATTAATCTTGCACAGGATAGGGACCGCTGGCGGGCTTATGTGAGGGCGGCAATGAACCTTCGGGTTCCTTAAAAGCCATTTGTAAGTAAGTAAGTAATTTAATCTTGATATTTGCATCTTCTGATTATATTGGCCTTTTATTTTCTAAGTACCGGTAGCGATATAACGTAGCGAAAGAATACACTGCTTCTTCGATTTAGTAGAAAGAATCTAAAGAAAGCAGCAAAACAGTTCTACGTATACTGTTTTCGCTGTAAGACTAATACTAATGTAAACATAAGCACGTTGCTGTCATACCCGTGATTGGCTCCCAGTCGAAACACATGACGCAGGAAAATATAGTTCGTATTTGGAAACCATAATCTTGTATTATTTGAAAATAAAAAAAATTGAATTCTAGTTGTTAAATACGATGAAACATATAGCTTCGCTCATATGTAAAACGCTATGTAAAAGAAAAGCTGCTTTTGTGCGAGATCGTGCGTATTTGCTTGTTTTCCGCACAGAACCAATACGCGGTAAGTGTGAAATACCACATTCAGTATTCCCAACGTAACACACATAACAATTTCCCTCTTCTTACCGCTTAAGCGCCATATTCATTTTACTGCTTTAGGCTTTTAACATATTATTTTTAGAGACGTTTAACATAGTAATAATTATAAATTGAAACTTACCACTGCAATTTCACCTAAATTGCACTGTTAATTATTGTTTTTAAATATTTGCAAAAATTAAGGAAACTCTACAACACCACAAAAGTTACTGCATTTGTAATGCAAGTAACAGTAAGGAAGCCGTGAAAAAATCAACAAGATTCCAGATGCCGATGTTATTACTGCAATATGTTATATAAATAATATTGTTAAAATATTAAAATGAAAAATAAATCATTTCATAACCTTACCGTTTGTTTTAAGTTCGCATTTATAGACTGGGGAAAAAAAGACAAGTATATCACGGCCTGTTGGAATATAGTAAACACAGCAAACATTTTATAGCAACAATTTGAAGATAGATATTTTTGTTTTAAAAAGTTGCCGTCATTGAACAGAAACCAAGATGAAGATTTCATTGCAACTAATTAGAAATTCCTCTTTCAGGTATGTAACAAAGGATATAGTTTATAAGGATATTACATCAGTCCATTGTACATTACAGAACTTATAACACTCTTATTAATTTAATGAAACAAACTTCGCTCTATGCACACACAAATCATTAGGCTTATTTAAGGCCCATTCACAATGAAAATTAAACATACCGTAACATAAACACAGAAGTTTGCGCCCAGGCTACCAAATGGGATCATTCACAATAGTTTCACATAAGCATTGACATAAACATTACCGTAAGACGTTAACATGAAAGTTTGCAAACTCCAAACTTTCATGCTTATGCTTACGTGATTTTCAAACAGAACACAATCGTGGAGCGCTGAAGTATACGACAGAGTATGAGGAAATAGCGTCGTCGTTATGTTTCCATGGTTACCAAGTATGTTTGCTGTTATGTTTATGTTCCCATAGTGAATGATGATATGACTTCTTGATTTTATTGTAACGTTAAGTTAACGCTTACGTTATGTTTAATTTTCATTGCGAATGAGCCTTTACATAACCCATACGCACAGTCTGCAACCTCCTCACCACGGTTCTACGAGACAGGCGTATGGCTTCCACTTCCCCTACTTGCTGTGGACAGAGTTCATCTGCCAATATAATTAAACATCGCTTGATGAATTCACCTTCGTTGAATGTTTTCAGTTCCTTTGCAATTTCGTGGCAAATTTTGTAGCTAATTCTCATAGCCGATTCACTAAGTGCATTATTGTCATCCTGTTAATATATAATATAATATAATATAATATAATATAATATAATATAATATAATATAATATAATATAATATAATATAATATATGATATATGATATGATATGATATGATATGATATGATATGATATGATATGATATGATATGATATGATATGATATGATATGATATGATCAAAGCTCGGAACTTGGGGACTTGTGTCGTGGGCATGAGTAAGGTTACAGGTACAACGTACACAAAGCTCACGCTGCAAGTGCTCAGGGACAGTCGTGTGTACTAAGAAAGTGTCCACAACTAATGACAGGAAGACGGACGAAGAAACTGTTATGTCGAAGCCAATGACATTCAGAGAATTAAAGGTAAACGGTCTGTTTGAGGAAATAGAAAATACACGTTATTTCGAATGGGTATTATAGAAGTTTGAAAATATATTTTGTTTTAAATTTAAGATAGAGAATTTCGTGGAGAATTCGGAGGAGATATTATTTTTTTTTCGAATGGAGAGTTTATATTTTGTAAGTTGTGCCACACACAAACTAGAGGCTGGAAACGAAATTCATTGAAAGGCATTGCAGTCTCTCAAATTGTAGAAAAATCTGTCCATAGACATGGATTGAAACGTAGAGGGGCTTGCCCTAGTAGTGACACACTAATTGAAAACTATTTTCGAGAAAAATTTAGGATATACTTATCTTTCTCAGATACGAGATCAGCTAGCAACTGCTGAAAATCGAACAGAAAACAGTAACAATGAAAACATTCAGTATTTTAAGTCTGCTACCGAAAAATCTTCGAATGTAGGTAGTCATACACTGTAATAAAATGTACACAGCAAACAGTAAATTTGATATATTTCTCATGTTTATTATATTATATGCTATGAAATTACGTGTTTCAACCTACCATAATATTATCAATATGTTGTTGAGAAAGAAACCACTTTTGTAGCAGACCTGACAGTACCTCCGTGCTGGAAGCGGGAATATGTTGACATTGAAGTCCGGTCGGTTAGTCACGTGCAAAGACACAAGTCCCCAAGTTCCGAGCTTTGGATATGATATATGATATGATATGATATGATATGATATGATATGATATGATATGATATGATATGATATGATCATAAATTAATACAACTTAAAGAAAAAGTTTCTCAGGTACAATATATTAGAGTATCTATTCGTTATTTATATTGCATTATAAATTATTATAGTACATAAATTATACAAATATTATGATGTATCATAGTATAGTATATTACAGTTCGTGATATAATATGATATATTATATATCAAAATACTTGTATAATTTAAAATTATACAGAGTGTTTAAAAAATACGGGGCATAATTTCAGGTATGTATTTCCCACATGTAGACAATGAAAATAGTTCATTACAACATGTGTCCGGAAATGCTTTATTTCCGAGTTATGGCCTTCAAAACATTGAAATTCACCGGAACGTTTTTCTTTCCGCAGGTCATTGCCGTCAAAGGAGACATTAAGAGGGCACTCTGACAGTTCATTCCGAGGCGAAGGTTACATTCAGTGTTGTGTAGGCGTTAGACTGTGCGACATGTATTCAAATCAAGAGCTGGCAGAGATACACTTCATGTACGGTAAGGCGGACGGCAATGCTGCGCTGGCTCGTCGTTTGTACCAGGAGAGGTACCCACAGCGACCATGTCCAGATCGGAAGACATTTGTACGTCTCCATTACCGTGTGTGCGAGTATGGAAAATTTAACTCTCCTGGTTTGGGAAGGGGACGACCAAGATCTACAACCCGAGAAGTACAGGAGGAGATTCTGGAGTCTGTGAACATGACTCCTTCTATCAGCACACGAAGGGTAGCGTTGCAAGTCAATGTTCCTCATACGTGTGTCTGGAGACTGTTGAAAGAGTATCAATTGTATCCTTATCATTTGCAACGTGTACAGGCCCTGTCACCAGCAGATTACCCTGCACGAGTTAGGTTCTGTCAGTGGTTCTTGCAGCAGTGTGGTCAATGAGACATCGATGTGAGGTCTGTATTCAAGCAGGAGGTGGACATTTTGAACATCTTCTGTAATGACAATGACCTGCGGAAAGAAAAACGTTCCGGTGAATTTCAATGTTGTGAAGGCCATAACTCGGAAATGAAACATTTCTGGACACATGTTGTAATGAACTATTTTGATTGTCTACATGTGGGAAATACATACCCCGTATTTTTGAAACACCCTGTATATTACTAAATGTATATTAACTTATAATGGAATGTAAATATCAAATAGATACTCTAATATAATGTACCTGAGAAACATTTTCTTTAAGTTGTATTAATTTATGGCGTTCATTACCAACATATTTGTCATATTCAGTAGCATGTTGTAAAGAATAATGTCGTTGGATATTGAACTTTTTACTCAGTTGGAGTGTTTTATGACAAATTAAACACTTTGCTAATCCACTTCTCTCTACAAAAAAGAACACCTCCTCCCATGATACATTAAAATCATTGGGTATAGCGGGACGCTTTAATGTATGAGCGGAAGCTCCGTCTTCAAAGTTCGCCATCATACAGCAGAGTCACCACTGCACCGACACTGAATGACGTACAATATGCATACGTCACACCGCTCGCGAGACCCGCTCTTTAAAGCACACAGCGCTCATTTCTCAGAATCACGTAATGTGCCCAGCCCTGTTATATACACACGTAGTATCACTTTATGTTCACTTATTAGCAAGTTTCTGTCTGCCATCTTGTCTCTTCGAGAAATACCTCGAACGGGAACTCTGGGTAATGTACCCAACACGTAGTTCTAATGTTCACCACCTACGACGTTGGGCGCTGATCATCTTATTTCACCCGCCCCCCGCCCCCAGATGGTGCTGACCGCAGTTTCGCATTCTATTATATATTTATCCATGGAGGTAGTCTGTTCTTGTAACAAGCTGGCGTCACTTGAGGTCGTAGTTGTTCACGTAAGCACGTGGTACTGAAGTATGGCTTCTGCATCCTCAGTGTATGTGGTTATTAATCATAAGAGTATAAACCCTCTCAAAAGTGGAGAAAAACAAATAGTCTTAAATGTCTATAATAAGTTAAGTGAGTTGAATCCAACGTTCCAGCTGGAAGGGTTTACTGACGCTGTTGTGGACCGTCTCGTCATAAATCCTGCCGACGACAGTTCTGACGACTCCGATTGGAAGGAATAACTCCTTTGTATGCCAGCGATTAACCTTACACCTAAGTTTAAAAGTATTTTAATTACAGTAATTATGAAGTAAATGTTTTCTAAGGAAACGAATGCATAGTAGTGAGGTTAGGCCTACATGGTGAGTAACGGGAAATGTTTAACATGAAACAGAATGTACAACAGTAGGCGGGAACATGTACTGAAAATCTATGGCGCCAAACAGCGGCCAATGAAGCCTCACTTCAGTCACGTGCTATTGTTTACATTAGGATTTTTCTTACAGCGAAAAGATTATAGTCTGTTGTGACGAAAATCCAAGCCCCCTCATACCGGTGAATCATCATGTCACAAACACGTTCACGTCTGAGTATTTCTGACGAAGTAAATATTATTCAACGCCGTGAAAACGGTGCAAACATTGCTGTAGAATTTAAGGTAGTACATGGATCATTCAGTAATTAATGGAAACATTTGAATTATTAACGAAAGAAAACAGTTTTGGAAATAGTCACATTGTTGAAATGCTTAGAAGTAATATCCTCCAACATGAACCCGCCTCCACACTTCAGGGAGACGACTGATCCCATCCACAGCGTCTTGTTGTACTAATCTTCGAACAGACTGCTCTACTGGTGCTATAATTTCTTGTCTATTCTTAAGCGAACTCCTCTAAGTGGTAATTTCATTTTCGGGAAAAGATCACAATCACATGGGCTCATATCTGGGGAATGTGGAAGATGCTCTAGAATTTCCCAGTTCCGTCTGCGAAGTAAATTAACCACAGGGGCAGCTATGTGAGAGTGAGCACCATCATGTAGCACAGTGGGATGAGAATCCAGGAGATTTGAACGTTGACGGCGCACAGCTGGTCGTAAATGGTGTTCCAGAAAGTAACTGTACTATGAACCATTCACATGATTTCCCGCAGGAACTGAATGAGCGACAAAGACACAGGCACAATCATACGCAACAATGAACATGACTTTAAGTGGATCCTGTTTTTCCGATACTTTTTTGGCCGTGGGGAATCATTGTGCCGTCACTCATTTGATTGTCTCTTCAATTTTGGTTGATAGCATCGAATCCGACAGATAATGGAGAAAAAATGGGAGTATAAGGGTACAGTACATCAGTTATTCATAGATTTCAAAAAGGCTTATGACTCTGTTAAGAGGGAAGTATTATATGATATTCTTATTGAATTTGGTATTCCCAAGAAACTAGTTCGATTAATTAAAATGTGTCTCAGTGAAACATACAGCAGAGTCCGTATAGGTCAGTTTCTATCTGATGCTTTTCCAATTCACTGTGGGCTAAAGCAGGAGATGCACTATCACCTTTACTTTTTAACTTCGCTCTAGAATATGCCATTAGGAAAGTTCAGGATAACAGGCAGGGTTTGGAATTGAACGGGTTACATCAGCTTCTTGTCTATGCGGATGACGTGAATATGTTAGGAGAAAATACACAAACGATTAGGAAAACACGGAAATTTTACTTGAAGCAAGTAGAGCGATCGGTTTGGAAGTAAATCCCGAAAAGACAAAGTATATGATTATGTCTCGTGACCAGAATATTGTACGAAATGGAAATATAAAAATTGGAGATTTATCCTTCGAAGAGGTGGAAAAATTCAAATATCTTGGAGCAACAGTAACAAATATAAATGACACTCGGGAGGAAATTAAACGCAGAATAAATATGGGAAATGCATGTTATTATTCGGTTGAGAAGCTCTTATCATCCAGTCTGCTGTCGAAAAATCTGAAAGTTAGAATTTATAAAACAGTTATATTACCGGTTCTTCTGTATGGTTGTGAAACTTGGACTCTCACTCTGAGAGAGGAACATAGGTTCAGGGTGTTTGAGAATAAGGTGCTAAGGAAAATATTTGGGGCTAAGCGGGATGAAGTTACAGGAGAATGGAGAAAGTTACACAACACAGAACTGCACGTATTGTATTCTTCACCTGACATAATTAGGAACATTAAATCCAGACGTTTGAGATGGGCAGGGCATGTAGCACGAATGGGCGAATCCAGAAATGCATATAGAGTGTTAGTTGGGAGACCGGAGGGAAAAAGACCTTTAGGGAGGCCGAGACGTAGATGGGAGGATAATATTAAAATGGATTTGAGGGAGGTGGGGTATGATGATAGAGACTGGATTAATCTTGCACAGGATAGGGACCGCTGGCGGGCTTATGTGAGGGCGGCAATGAACCTTCGGGTTCCTTAAAAGCCATTTGTAAGTAAGTAAGTAAGCATCGAATCCAGGTTTCATCTAAAGTTATGATACGTCGAAGGAAACGCTCGCTTCCACGTCCATAGTGTTCTAAGTGCAATTTCGCTGTTTCCATTCTCTGCCAGATGTTTTCCTCTTTAAGATTGTGTGGAACCCACCGAGAGCAGATTTTCCTCATCTTTAACTCTTTTCAAGTATGTGAAGAATCGTACCAGTAGCAATTCCAACTTCCCTTGCTTTTTCAATACAATTCCAACAACGGTGTTCTTCCAGGAGTGCTCTTACAGCGTTCACATGCACATCATCGCTTGCCGATTACGGTCTGCCAGCTCCACGTTTTTGATGAACATCTTCCCTCCCGTTGCGAAATGCATGTGCCCACCTAGCCACGTTACGATATTGTAAGTCCCTCTACCACAAGCTTCCAGTAATGCTGTATGGCATTCTGACGAGCATTCTTGCCTCTTGCAATCTGAATTTCAATTAAGCCTCTTTGTTCGTATTTGCTAAACATTTTAGAGCACTACAGATAACAGTCTACAAATTAAACTCACTACAAATATCTTATAAATGAGATTATTGTCTTCAAATTCACAGATAACACACATCAGATGCTCTTATTTCTCATTGTTTTCAGCTTGCATCATTTACTTCTGATAGCGCCACATACAAACGTTGTTGCCACTAATTATTGAATTACCCATGTATTTATTTGTTTGTTTACTTAAGGCTGGTTCACAATAAACCGGGAACGACAACCAGAATGAAAACGAGAAGCAGAGGACGTAAATATGAAAATTTTTGATTCACAATAAACAGAGAACATAGACGACTATGCATGTCAATAACGATATGTAAAGTCGATATTACGCATTCTGATGTTATTTGTGTATAATTGACCAATGGCGTTCTCTCATGAGTACAAGGCAGCCAACATAAACACAGGTTAACCAACTTCGAAATTTCAACTGAAACATTTCATTTGGTACGGTACTGTAAATATGCCCATGCATCTTTATTATCACAACCTATTTTAAATCTACCATAACGCAAAATAATTGGAGAAGAAACATTTGTAATAGAACAAAAATGAACACAACAGTAGTTATTGAATTGAAGCATGAATATGTAGTGTGTAATACAACCAATACAGTAATAAAATAAGATTCACTTACGATCGGTGTTCAAAGATGCAGCTATTGAAAGCCACGTATTCTCCTTCATTTTCTCATCTTTATACGAGGCGCGCCGCTTATCGGAAACGTGAGGATTTTCCTCAACACTCAATATTAGAATCTCATTAAATAAAACTTGCTCCATGATGCACAGCACAGAACAAAATAATGCATAGGTTATGTCACGGTCTTCTTGCTACAAAACATATGACGACAAAATAGCTTTTAGATGGCAATAGAATGAATCTAGTGGGCTGTGATCGGAAACGTGAGCGCCAAAATTGAAACTTGGCCAACTCTCCGTTCCCTATCCTGGTCTCCGGCAAGCTTTTCGTTAATTGTGAATTCTCACATTTAAATGTACACATTTTAACAATTTTACCGTTTTCGTTTTCGTTCCGATTCTCGTTTCCGGTTTATTGTGAACCAGCCTTTACTTATTTACTTACATTTTTATTTATTTACTTATTTACTCACATATTTACTTACATATTTATTTATTTACTTATTTATTTATTTACTTGCGTACTTATTCACCTATTCACGCATTTACTTAAGTATTTATTTATTTATTATTGTAACTTATAAATAGATATATTCTAGGAAATACAATTTATTTGTATTAACGTTGCATAAGATTCACTTATTTATTTTGAATAAACTTTATTTATTCTGCTTCCGCCAAGTGGAGACTGCCTAAAAGACAAACCTTACCATTTTTTAATAAATGTTATGTAAACAATTACAATGGAAGAAGAGAAAACAATGGAGAAAGAAAAAAAAAGAAGAAATAACACAATTTTTATAAATAACACAATTATGATGCATTGACATAAATAGTTACTAAATATCACAAAATAGATTAAGGTATATATGGATAAGAATATACTTACTTATTTACAAATGGCTTTTAAGGAACCTGAAGGTTCAATGCCGCCCTCACATAAGCCCGCCATCGGTCCCTATCCCGTGCAAGATTAATCCACTCTCTATCATCATATCCCATCTCCCATCTACGTCTCGGCCTCCCCAAAGGTCTTTTTCCGTCCGGTCTCCCAACTAACACTCTATAAGCATTTCTGGATTCGCCCATACGTGCTACATGCCCTGCCCATCTCTGGATTTAATGTTCCTAATTATGTCAGGTGAAGAATACAATGCGTGAAGTTCTGCGTTGTGTAACTTTTTCCATTCTCTTGTAACTTCATTCCTCTTAGCCCTAAATATTTTCCTAAGAACCTCATTGTCAAACACCCTTAATCTCTGTTCCTCTCTCAAAGTAAGAGTCCAAGTTTCACAACCGTAAAGACCAACCGGTAATATAACTGTTTTATAAATTCTAACTTTCAGGTTTTTTGACAGCAGACTGGATGACAAAAGCTTCTCAACCGAATAATAACACGCATTTCCCATATTTATTCTGCGTTTAATTTCCTCCCGAGTGGCATTTATATTTGTTACTGTTGCTCCAAGATATTTGAATTTTTCCACCTCTTCAAAAGGTAAATCTCCAATTTTTATATTTCTATTTTGTGGAATATTCTGGTCACGAGACATAATCATATACTTCGTCTTTTCGGGTTTACTTTCAAACCTGTCGCTTTACTTGCTTCAAGTAAAATTTCTGTGATTTCCCTAATCGTTTTTGGATTTTCTCCTAATATATTCACGTCATCTGCATAGACAAGAAGCTGATGTAACCCGTTCAATTCCAAACCCTGTCTGTTATCCTGAACTTTCCTAATGGCATATTCTAAAGCGAAGTTAAAATGTAAAGGTGATATATATGGATGAGAATATAAATAAATAAATTAAAGAAATAAAATTTCATCGAAATAAGAGAACTCAGGGAAGGTTGCAAGAATACTTGTTGCATTACCGCTCTGAATGGCGATACCAATGCTCTGATGTAGATAATGATTGCTTCAAGGGTCCGCAGAAAGCTGCACTAAACTTCTGCCTTTGGTGGAGATAGGAGCTTTAGCTTCCTTGCACCATTATCGAAACGTTTTAACCACAAATGGGATAAAAGTATATATAAATATATTCATCTTATGTGTCTACTTCCCGAATAAATGGGCATTTAGAACATGAATAAAAACCTTCCAGCAATTTAGAGATAATAACAGTAAATGCAAAAGGACGGACGACAGAGAAACATACTGTCTTTGACTCAGAGATTATGGAAACGTTAATATCTGCAAAAAAAAATAATCTTCAAATTCAAATTTTCAAATTTATTTACAATTTACATTTGAATTGAATACATATGAATAGATACCCGAAATAAGCATATGCTCATGCTTAGGTACAGTCCAGTAGTCTACATAAATTGTACAGGGTTCAAATAATAATGCTGATGATATAAATAATAGTAACAACAACAGCAATAATAATAATAATAATAATAATAATAATAATAATAATAATAATAATAATAATAGTGATAAAACAAATTTATTTACAATAATAAAATAAATACTAAGACGGATAAAATAAAATATAAAACCACTAGCGAGAGTTAACACAACTTAAATAAGCATATAATAACCGGAAAAAAATGCCAAACTCGAAAATGAAACAGAAAAGTTCGTTGTATCACAGACGACAGCAACCGCCGTATTGACATTGTGTTGTGCATTAATGGTAGTAGGGGGGAGCTGAAAGTCTACGTAACAGCCGTTCTCTTCGAATCTTCTCGTACAATCATGGGAAGTTAATGCTGCAAAAACAAAATGTCTACGAGTCAAACTGTTCATTATTACCAGGATAAATACAAATAATACTGAAATATATTAATCTAGTTTCAGTTATAGATTTCCCCTTTTGTGCAAGAGGTATCATATCAAAATATTTTATGAATGGCGGGGAAAATATAAATTTCAAGACCTTTCTAGTGACAGGATACAGAGACAAGTACAATCAATTGTATCTGTGGCGATGCTAAGGAATCATTTATTGGAGATATACACTGTTATTAATTAAGAAAATGATCTATTTATATTTATTACTATGTTTTATCTTATAGGTTACATGCATCAGATAAATACAATAAAAATTAGTACCATATAATGCTAGTAACACTTAAAAAAATTATAATAAAATTTATCAAATATCATACAAACATTTTCACTTTATTTTTAAACTTACGAATGTGTAAATTGCTTAGGTCTGGATTATTTTTCAATACTGAATTGTATAGTCTTGGTCCATAATTCCTACTGTGTCTTAATCCAGCTGTAGTGTGGCATTTAGGTTCTGCCAAAAGAGTTGGGACATTTCTTCTGGTGTTATGTATATGTTTTTCAGTTATAAAATGCATTCGATTTTTGTGAAAATAAGTTAGTAATGTATGTTTATATAAAATCTAGAGATAGATTTCATAGAATGACAGCATTTTCTTTTATTTTGTATAATGAGAAACTATCAAGTGAATGATTTGATTGTTTCAATGAACTGTGAAATTGACATCATGTTCGAGAGAGCAGTTTTTGTATCCGCTGACCTGAAAATATGAAATGGCAAAGTCTCCTCATGTCTGAAGAGGTCGTCCTCCACGGCCACGACATGAAACTTTGATGTCGACCGGTCGACTTTTCCACCAGACTGCTCTAGATTTCTTCCTATAGTACGTTACTGTCATTTAGCCTTTCTTTACATAAAGAAACTAAAGATAAAGTAACAAAAACAAATAACTTTGACTATGTATACAACATTTATGTTCATGCTCATGGGTCATTCCATACAAAATTTTAAGAATATGCCAGCGATGTCATGAATTTTTTTTGGGCTTTTAATACAGGGACATCATTTTATTTTTACTAACATTTTTAATATTAACTTGGCTATACCTTTAGAGAACCGGAAACACCGTTCGCTACCCCCTTCCACGATTGGAGATCGATGATACTGGCGTAAAAAACAAACAAATCACTTTACTAGGTATAGGAGGAAAGAAAACTACTTCAGCCACTTACGTAAACTAGAAAATATCGCGATTTTGAGTTCGATAATTTTCATTAGGTTTTTGTTTAATCAAAATGCAGTACTATATTAACAATACATTTTTTTACTCACGAACTGAGTTATCCATGCGAACATATTCATTATGCAGTGTATGTTATACTGTCTACAGCACATTAGCGTACAATTTAGAGAATGAAGTTAAATTGAAAAATAATCATAATATGGATAGTTAAACACATTTTTGAAAATGGTGGCCGTTCATTTCGATACAGGCTTCAGTTCTTTTGTGCATATTAATAATAGAATAAGTTAACTCCGAAAACAATACAGAATGGATGGTAAGTTCTGCACCAAAATGAAACTGATAATAGATCATGAGAAGAGATTTGAAAAATCCAAATAAGTTTTTTTTTCTAATATTCACCGTTTTAGAAGAAATCGTTGAGTTTCTATGAAGCATTTGGCAATATCACAGCTGCTGCAATAACTCTAAGGAAGCGCGGCCTGCACTCCTTACCTTCTCCTCCTCCTATGCATGTTGTACGCAGTCGGTAATACGCGACGTGTGCCGGTTTGCAAGATTTATTTAAACGATTTTCGCTATTGTGTTGTTTAGTCAACTGTCCGAAGACAGGTCTGAACCCCACAAGTGATACCAAGAAGGCACCAGTTATGAGGCACCTAGGCCAGAAAATAATGTGGTAGGGTAGCCAGTTTATTTTCCCCTCTATTGCATACATCGCCCACTAGCATCAGAACCTGAAATATGTCAATTTTGTCTGCATCAGGGCCTGAAATATGTCAAATTCTTCTTCATCAGGGCCTGAAATATATTAAATTCTTCTGTATTAGGGCCTAAAATATGTCACATTCTTCTGCACCAGGGCCTGAAATATGTAACATTCTTCTGCATTAGGGCCTGAAATCTGTCAAATTCTTCTGCATAAGGACCTGGAATGTGTCAAATTCTTCTGCATTATGGCCTGAAATATATCAAATTCTTCTGCATCAGGGCTTGAAATATGTCAAATTCTTCTGCACCAGGGTCGAAATATGTCAAATTCTTCTGCACGAGGGTCTGAAATATGTCAAATTCGTCTGCAGCAGGGATTGAAATATGTCGAATTCTTCTGCATCAGGGCCTAAAGTATGTCAAATTCTTCTGCACCAGGGATTGAAATATGTCGAATTCTTCTGCATCAGGGCCTGAAATATGTAACATTCTTCTGTATCAGAGCCTGAAATGTGTCAAATTCTTCTGCATAATGGCCTGGAATGTGTCAAATTCTTCTGCGTCATGGTCTGAAATATGTCAAATTCTTCTGCATCATGGCCTGAAATATGTCAAATTCTTCTGCATCAGGGCTTGAAACGTCAAATTCTTCTGCATCAGGGCCGAAATATGTCAAATTCTTCTGCACCAGGGTCTGAAATATGTCAAATTCTTCTGCACCAGGGTCTGAAATATGTCAAATTCTTCTGCACCAGGGTCTGAAATATGTCAAATTCGTCTGCAGCAGGGATTGAAATATGTCGAATTCTTCTGCATCAGGGCCTAAAGTATGTCACATTCTTCTGCACCAGGGCTTGAAATATGTCAAATTCGTCTGCATCAGGGCCTGAAATATGTAACATTCTTCTGCATCAGAGCCTGAAATGTGTCAAATTCTTCTGCATAATGGCCTGGAATGTGTCAAATTCTTCTGCATCATGGTCTGAAATTTGTCAAATTCTTCTGCATAATGGCCTGAAATATGTCAAATTCTTCTGCATAATGGCCTGAAATATGTAACATTCTTCTGCATCAGGGCCTGAAATGTGTCAAATTCTTCTGCATAAAGGCCTGGAATGTGTCAAATTCTTCTGCATCATGGTCTGAAATATGTCAAATTCTTCTGCATCCGGGCCTGAAATATGTCAAATTCTTCTGCATCAGGGCCTGAAATATGTCAAATTCTTCTGCATCATGGTCTGAAATATTTCACATTCTTCTGCACCAGGGTCTGAAATATGTCAAATTCTTCTGCACCAGAGCCTCAAATATGTCAAATCCTTCTGTATCAGAGATTGAAATATGTCAGATTCTTCTGCACCATGGTCTGAAATATGTCACATTCTTCTGCACCAGGGTCTGAAATATGTCAAATTCTTCTGCACCAGAGCCTCAAATATGTCAAATCCTTCTGTATCAGAGATTGAAATATGTCAAATTCTTCTGCATCAGGGCCTGAGATAATATGCCAATTTTTTTTCATCAGGGCCTTCGTTATCGTTATCACAGGAAGTATAAACTGTAACATGTAGCGTCCTCAAGTTGCATGGATAAATTTTACGTCATTAAGTACTTGGCTTTAATTTTGAACTGTGTTCAGAATTCAGATTGCACAAATAATAATAATAATAATAATAATAATAATAATAATAATAATAATAATAATAATAATAGTAATAATAATAATAATAATAATAATAATAGTAATAATGAGATAATTTAAATATTTATTCTATGACATATGTAACCATTAAACATTGAGAAACCTGAAACAGCTATTATTGGTAACAGGAAATGTTAGAAAAATATTTCGTTACAAATAGTCAACTTGCAGAGTCTATCCTATAATATACAAATAAAGAAGGACTCGTATATTCTATTAAAATGTCTACATCTAACGTAGATGTTTGGAATTGAACGGGTTACATCAGCTGCTTGTCTATGCGGATTACGTGATTATGTTAGGAGAAAATCCACAAATGATTAGGGACAACACGGGAATTTTACTGGAAGCAAGTAAAGCGATCGGTTTGGAAGTAAATCCCGAAAAGACAAAGTATATGATTATGTCTCGTGACCAGAGAATTGTACGAAATGGAAATATAAAAATTGGAAATTTATCTTTTGAAGAGGTGGAGAAGTTCAAATATCTGGGAGCAACAGTAACAAATATAAATGATACTCGGGAGGAAATTAAACACAGAATAAATATGGGAAATGCCTGTTATTATTCGGTTGAGAAATTTTTATCACCCAGTCTGCTGTCGAAAAATCTGAAAGTTAGATTTTATAAAACAGTTATATTACCGGTTGTTCTGTATGGTTGTGAAACTTGGACTCTCACTTTGAGAGAGGAACAGAGACTACGGGTGTTTGAGAATAAGATTCTTACTAAAATATTTGGGGCTAAGAGGGATTAAGTTACAGGAGAAAGGAGAAAGTTACACAACACAGAACTGCACGCATTGTACTCTTCACCTGACATAATTAGGAACATTAAATCCAGACGTTTGAGATGGGCAGGGCATGTAGCACGTATGGGCGAATCCAGAAATGCATATAGAGTGTTAGTTGGGAGGCCGGAGGGAAAAAGACCTTTAGGGAGGCCGAGACGTAGATGGGAAGATAATATTAAAATGGATTTGAGGGAGGTGGGATATGATGATAGAGAATGGATTAATCTTGCTCAGGATAGGGACCAATGGCGGGCTTATGTGAGGGCGGCAATGAACCTCCGGGTTCCTTAAAAGCCAGTAAGTAAGTAAGTACGTGAGTAAGTAAGTAAGTAACATCAAACGTAGTTGGTCATGTTCATGTGAATAGTTAAATTCAAATATTTTAGTGTTTGCATATTGTTACTATTTTATTATTTTTGTACAAAACTGCAGAGAGTTATTGGACAACAGTTGCAGTAGTGTGGGCCTATACAGTGTTAGAGTTTAGTTCTGTGAAACTTACGCCGAAAAATAGATAATAATATAAATTTAAAGGAAACTGTAATTTATAAAATATGGCAAAATACTTGCGCAAAACTTGGAAAACGATAAATCATCTTCAGTATTAAATTACATAATTCTGATTGTTGTCTTATACAATGTAAATGTCCGATTATTAAAGAGTCCTCTGAAGTTAAGTATTTAGAGGCATAATTTTCGATAATCATTTAAAATGGAACCAACACATTAATTACCTTTGTAATAAATTACGTAAAATAGTATATTATTTTGTTTTATTGAGGAATTACTTGTCAATAAGTTTATTACCCACAATATATTTAACTTTATTTCAATCGGTAATTATGTATGGAATTATAGGATGGGGTAGCTCATTTAAATCCAATTTTAATCCACTTTATTTATTACAGAAGAAAATAATTAAAATATGTCTTCATAAACCTATTGATTTTCCATCTCAAAATTTGTTTTTAGACTTTAATGTACTTAACGTAAGACAAATTTATTAAATTGTATTAATAAAATTCATACATAAAAATCGAAATAATTTTGAATTGTATTCTCATAGTTATGAAACAAAAGGTATGAATTCTTTAATATTGTTTGAACCAAAATGCAACACTGTTACAGTATTAATCATAGTAGTAATTTAGGTCCAAGAATATATAACAAATTTATATTTAAATATCCTAATCTTGTCAATTCTAATAGTTGTAGTATTAAATTTAAAAAGTTATGTATGGATTTTATAAAAATTGAAAAATTGTAAATTTAAATTTATATACTATAATTGCATAGTAGACATAAGACAAATTGTATTGTATAATTATTAATTTCAATTCAGAATCCGCCCTAAACACGAGTTTTACTCTTTCAGGGGCGAGCTAAAGTTTCTCTGTATATTTTATAATTTGTGTTACAATTATTAGCAAAATAAATAAATAAATAAATAAATAAATAAATAAATAAATAAATAAATAAATAAATAAATAAATAAATAAATACATAAATACATAAATAAATAAATAAATACATAAAACATGAATAAATACATAAATACATAAATAAATACATAAATACATAAATAAATACATAAATACATAAATAAATAAATTTATAAAAAAAAAAAAAAAATATTAGCATAAAAAAGACCTAAAATTTCAAATTAGCAATACTGACTGAACAATTCTGTGAATTAAACATTATTAAAGCTAGGATACAGTGATCAAAACTGCCTGTAAAATATCGAATTAAAGGGGAACATATGAAAATCTGGACCCGAATAATAACATATTGATGAACATAGCAAGCCAATTGTAAAAAATAATACACGAATGTTGTTAATTCCGCAAACAGAGATGCATAGAACGAATTGAATATTATGTTCTTCTCTAGGGCATGAATTCGCTTGATATATTTCAATATTAAAATGTATTTGTATTTTCATGTTTTCAAAAATTGTTATTTTTGATGGTGAACCTAACCTCTACACACAAAACGCATCCCTCCCGGATATGTTGTCTATAATGGAGATACTGTGTTTGTTCGCTCTGGAAATACAGAACATCTTTGACTCCAGCAAGTTTAATAACATCGGTTTTAATTAAATATATAGTATTCTATTCTGGGGAACAGACAGCCATATAGATGAAATTTAGGTTGCATCATAGACTGAGCTGATATATGTGGAGAGTTATAGGTTGTAATGTTTTATTATGATCGGTAAAGTTTAAACGATTAAGAGTTCTAAAAGAATATTATTAAAGTTTTATTTTGGGTGAAAAAATGCACCGTATAACAGATGATAAGTAAGTGGCTAGTAAATTAATGTAAAATAC
The DNA here is from genome assembly GCA_025594305.2 of Periplaneta americana. NCBI lineage: Eukaryota > Metazoa > Arthropoda > Insecta > Blattodea > Blattidae > Periplaneta > Periplaneta americana. The sequence goes on from JAJSOF020000037.1 coordinate 24,276,466, forward strand.
AGTAAGTGACGGAAGGAACGTTCGAGTTCTGGGAATGATTCTTGGTACTGATTGAAGAGCTATGTGAACACCAAGCACCTGTTCTACAACTATTTTTTAACACTGGAGACAATTTCGCTGGATGGCTCAAATAATTTTTAAGGGTCGATCTTTTCTTCTGTTTTCGATTTAATTAATTAATTAATTAATTATTTTGCTAATAATTGTAACATAAAATATAATATATACAGAAAAACTTTAGCTCGCCCCTGAAAGAGTAGAACTCGTGCTCAGGGGCGGATTCCTGAATTGAAATTAATAATTATATAATACAATTTGTCTTATGTCTACTATGCAATTATAGTATATAAATTTAAATTTACAATTTTTCAATTTTTATAAAATCCATATATAACTTTTTAAATTTAATACTGCAACTATTAGAATTGACAAGATTAGGATATTTAAATATAAATTTGTTATAATATATTCTTGGGCCTAAATTACTACTATGATTAAATACTGTAACAGTGTTGCATTTTGCTTCAAACAATCTTAAAGAATTCATACCTTTTGTTTCATAACTATGAGAATACAATTCAAAATTATTTCGATTTTTATGTATGAATTTTATTAACACAATATAATAAATTTGTCTTACGTTAAGTACATTAAAGTCTAAAAACAAATTTTGAGATGGAAAATCAATAGGTTTATGAAGACATAATTATTTTAATTATTTTCTTTTGTAATAAATAAAGTGGATTAAAATTGGATTTAAATGAGCTACCCCATCCTATAATTCCATACATAATTACCGATTGAAACAAAGTTAAATATATTGTGGGTAATAAACTTATTGACAAGTAATTCCTCAATAAAACAAAATAATAAACTATTTTACGTAATTTATTGCAAAGGTAATTAATGTGTTGGTTCCATTTTAAATGATTATCGAAAATTATGCCTAAATACTTAACTTCAGAGGACTCTTTAATAATCGGACATTTACACTGTATAAGACAACAATCAGAATTATGTAATTTAATACTTAATATAGATGTAGGAGGTTTGTTACATTTTTAATTGAGTGGAACTTTCTACAAATTCTGTCGCTCGCTGCAGTCAACATTTTCTTACATGAAGGGTACACGGGAAAAACGAACAATGTCACATTTCCATTAAGGTTGAGATATTGATCTATTTCGGTATATTACTGCTAAATTTATTGGTGTTTCTACTTGAAATGAAGGCAATGATTAATGTATCCGTAGTTTTAATTCTCCTTTACCACTTATGGTAAAAATACCACTAAAGTTTGTAGTAATACAGTGAATTAGATAATGACATCACCCTTATCAGCATTGTGACATTGTTCGTTTTCCCCGTGTACCCTTCACATGTCTTATACATCGAGTTACAAACCTTATTGGTTATTTTTGTCTCTGACACGTGGTACATTAGTTCACTGCAGTCTTCTGGGCAGAATACATTTACTTGGTTGTCACAGGCATATAATTCGTAGATGGTATTATAATTTTCATAAAAGCTCGCTTAATTATCCAACTGTTAACATCTCATCAAAGGAAAACGATGTTTGGATCACGTGAAATTTGTAGAGAGCAGCGTGGCATGTCAGTGAGAAAACTGTTCTACGATTCCACAAACAATTCCGTGTTTGCTTTATTATCGACATATTACTATTCGTTGTCTGAGAATCTATTAGTTGCATTACGGAAATAATTTAGCGTAGGAAGTCTATCAGTAACTTAAGAATTGCTTCTTGCACGTAACCTTAAATTTCTTACAAAATAACTCAAGAATTGTTTCCCGTGATTAATATTAAAATTCTTGCACAGTGATTATTGTTTTATTTAATCGAAAATATTGCTTGTTGAAGACTTGTGTAGATTCTTGCAAAATAACTGTTTTACTATTTTAAGAATGTCTTCTTGCAGATATTATTAAAATTCTTGCACAATGATTTCTGTTTTACTTAATCAAGAATATTGCTTGCTGCAGAGATATTTTAAATTCTTGTAAAATAACTCTTGTTACTAATTCAAGAATTTATTTTTGCAGATCTATTAAAATTCTTGCACAATGATTTTTGTGTTACTTAATCGAGAATATTGCTCGTTGCAGAGATGGTTTAGATTCTTGGAAAATAAGTGTTGTTACTAATTGAAGAATTTATTTTTGCAGATCTATTAAAATTCTTGCACAATGATTTTTGTGTTACTTAATCGAGAATATTGCTCGTTGCAGAGATGGTTTAGATTCTTGGAAAATAAGTGTTGTTACTAATTGAAGAATTTATTTTTTCTGATACTATTAACATTCTTACACACAATGATTTTTGTTTAACTTAATCGAGAATATTGGTTGTTGCAAGTATGGTTTAGATTCTTGCAAAATAACTGTCGTTACTAATTCAAGAATTTATTTTTCTGATACTATTACAATTCTTACACCATGATTTTTGTTTAACTTAATCGAGAATATTGGTTGTTGCAGAGATGGTTTAGATTCTTGCAAAATAACTGTCGTTACTAATTCAAGAATTTATTTTTCTGATACTATTAACATTCTTACACAATGATTTTTGTTTAACTTAATCGAGAATATAGGTTGTTGCAAATATGATTTAGATTCTTGAAAAATAACTGTCTTTACTAATTGAAGAATTGATTTATTTTTGATACTATTAACATTCTTACACAATGATTTTTGTTTAACTTATTCGAGAATATTGGTTGTTGCAGAGATGGTTTAGATTCTTGCAAAATAACTGTCGTTACTAATTCAAGAATTTATTTTTTTGATACTATTAACATTCTTACACAATGATTTTTGTTTAACTTAATCGAGAATTTTGGTTGATGCAAATATGGTTTAGATTCTTGCAAAATAACTGTTGTTACTAATTCAAGAATTTATTTTTTCTGATACTATTAACATTCTTACACAATGATTTTTGTTTAACTTATTCGAGAATATTGGTTGTTGCAAATATGGTTAGATTCCTGCAAAATAACTGTTGTTACTAATTCAAGAATTTATTTTTTCTGATACTATTAACATTCTTGTCCCGCGCCGTGGCGTCGCGGTCTAAGGCATCCTGCCTAGGACTCGGGTTACGGAATGCGCGCTGGTTCGAATCCTCATGGGGAAAGAAATTTTCTCATGAAATTTCGGCCAGAGTATGGGACCGGTGCCCACCCAGCATCGCGATGCACTTGGGGAGCTACGATAGGTAGCGAAATCCGGTTACGCAAACCAGCTATAACGGCTGGGGGCTCATCGTGCTAACCACACGATACCTCCATTCTGGTTGGATGATCGTCCACCTCTGCTTCGGTATGTGGCCGTGAGGCCAGCAGCCGGCTGGTAGTAGAGTCGGGCAGACTGCCTCATATTATCGCCCGTTCTCGGTTGCGTAATCACCGCAGTCTCGCCCAGTGCGCGAGTACCTAACGCAGCCAAATGACTCATTGATAGAGAACACGAGATTCTCTTGCTCCCGAGATTACCGATACTAGATCACTCCCGACAGTCTCGGACGTCTATGCGGGACTGTTGTACTGATAAGCAAGCAATATCGCTCGGGCCGTGCTCCTATAGGAAGCATTGGCTTATGCATTTCCTGGTTCTTTAAATATATATCATGTCGTAGCTCCTATAATACTTAATCAATCGCGCTGTAATTTTTGGATTGATAGCTCAATGTCTAAGGAAAACATAGGAAAAAAATCGAACTGAAAATATTTTTGGAAAGTGAGAAAAAAATATTAACTTCGATGGAGATTGATGTGTTCAGAATAGACATTTGCAACTTCACCTTTCACCTTTGAAAACTTTTTTGTTTTTCACGTTAGATGGGGGTCAAAGCGAGAGAAATGTTGAGAAAGGATGGAAATTACTTTTAAAAGTGATGGCCACTCAAAATTTTTACTGGTTCTCGAATAACTGCGAGTTAACCTGTTAGCGCAGGACTCATGACTCAAACGTTTGTTCCGTAAAATTTGTACGGAACCTTTCAACGCATGAAAACTCGTTATTGGACGGATAGTATTAATTGATATTTTAATAAAGATAGTTGAAAATGAGGCTATATAGTCCAAGATGGTTTACACTTTATAGTAATTAGGCTATCTTTTATAGCAACTAAATAAAAAAATTGTTTGTAACACAATGATATGAAACATGAAAATATTAAAAGCTGGTTCACAATAAACCGAGAACGGAAACGGCAACGAGAACTAGAACGGAAATATTTTTAAAATAAATGTATTTAAAGGTAAGCATTCACAATTAACTATTCTGAATGCTCACATTTAATACTGTACATTTATTTTAACATTATTTCCGTTCTCGTTTCCGTTCCCGGTTTATTCTGAACCAGCCTATACTATAGAAAACTACACTTTCTATTGGTGTGCACGTTATAAATTATTGTTACAGAACAATCATTATCGTATTCTAGCCATGTTACAATATAAAATTATATAGGCCTATATGATTTACAATAATTATCCTGTTATAGGAACGAGAATAACAAATTAAGAATTAATCAGATTTCTAATACTTGTACCTAATGATAACTTACAAGACAGTAATAAATAATAACCATCATAATAATCCTGATAATCATAATCTTAATCATCCTAATGATTACGATAATGATGATAACGGTAATACTACTAATAATAATGATATAATGATAATAATAATAATAATAATAATAATAATAATAATAATAATAATAATAATAATAATAATCGCTGTAGAGTAAACGGTTAGCACACCTGACTGTGAAACGATCGGCTTCCGGTTCGAATCTTGGTTGGGACAAGTTAAGACTGGTTCACAATAAACCGAGAACGGAAACGACAACGATAACGGAAATATTGTTAAAATAAATACATTTGAATGTGAGCATTCACAATTAACTTTCACGTTCCCGTTAATCTTCTCGTTAATTGTGAATGTTCACATTTAAATACATTTATTTTAACACTAGCTGTACCCGTGCGCTCCGCTGCACTTATTAGAAATAAATATAAAGTAATTACATAATTAAAATAGAACATTGGGTCCAGGAACATTCGTGTTTGATAGAAGAATAAATCGTTTAATATGTTACTTAATTTAAATTGTATTTAAATAATTAAAATGCTATCATTTTGATCCAGAGACCACTCATTTGGTGCAAATATAACTCGTTTAACATTTTTCTAAATTAGTCTTGAATGCATCCTTTAATAAATCACTCCAAATTAATAGAGTTGATTGTGTAAAAATGTAAAAATTCACGATCTTCTATGCACTACTGCCATAGAACGAATAAATTTGTTTTTCTTCCTACTAAAAATTTAATAGTTTGCACATAGCAGTTACGGAACAACGACGCTACAATCTGAGGCGGCGGTGGAAATGTATTGTTATTTTAAAACTCTTTTATATCCTTAAATATCAGAGCTATCAAAATTTTGCCTGGAATAAAACTTATCGAAAATCATTTTTGAAGAACCTTCTGTTATGTAACATTTTTCACAAAAATCAATAATAAGCGAGATATTTTAGTTTATTTAATTCAGGCCCCCTTACAACCGCCCTTTTAAATAAAGTATTTTGAATGCTACATAGCCTAAAATCTAAGTTACAACGAACTTAATTTATATTCAAATTTTCACTGAAATCCGTTCAGCCATTATCGCCTGAAAAGGTAACTAACATCCAGACAGACAGACAGACAGACTTAAATATCAGTCCTATCAAAATTTTGCCTGGAATAAAACTTATCGGAAATCATTTTTAAAGAAATTTTTGTTATGTAACATTTTTCACAAAAATCAATAATAAGCGAGATATTTCGGTTTGTTTACTTCAGGCCCCCTTATAACCCCCTTTTAAATAAAGTATTTTGAATGCCATATAGCCTAAAATCTAAGTTACAACGAACTTAATTTATGTTCCAATTTTCATCGAAATCCGTTCAGCCATTATCGCGTGAAAAGGTAACAAACATCCAGACAGACAGACAGACAGACATACAAACAAAAATTTCAAAAAAAGCGATTTTCGGTTTCAGGATAATTAATTAATTATATATGTTAGGACCAATTATTTTTGGAAAAGCGAAAATTACCAGAAAAATTTCGCTTACAGATTTATTATTAGTATAGATTATTTCTCGTTGTCGTTTCCGTTCCCGGTTTATTGTGAACCAGCCTTTACCTGACTGAGGTTCCTCGCCTCAACCCATTGAGAGCAAATTCTGGGTAACTTTCGGCACTGGACCCTGGACTCATTTCGCTGGCATTATCATCTCATTCAGACGCTAGATAGCTATAGCAGTTGATAAAGCGTAGTAAAGTAACTAATTTAATAATAATAATAATAATAATAATAATAATAATAATAATAATAATAATAACCCTCATTTATTCTCTGTTATGATAAAGCAAATATAAATTACACTCAGGAGGAAACGCAGAATAAATATGGGGGAAATGCCTGTTATTATTCGGTTGAGAAGCTTTTGTCACCCAGCCTGCTCTCAAAAAACTTGAAAGTTAGAATTTATAAAACAGTTACATTACCGGTTGTTCTGTATGGTGGTGAAATTTGGACTCTCACTTTGAGGAACAGAGGTTAAGGGTGTTCGAGAATAAGATTCTTAGGAAGATATTTGGGGCTAAGAGGGATGGAGAATGGAGGAAGTTGCACAACGTAGAACTGCACGCATTGTACTACACCTGACATAATTAGGAATATTAAATTCAGAGGTTTGAAATGGGCAGAACATCTAGCATGTATGGGCGAATCCAGAAATGGATATAGAGTGTTAGTTGGATGGCCGGAGGGAAAGGACGTTTGGAGAGGCAGAGACGTAGATGGGAAGATAATATAAAAATGGATATGATGGTAGAGACTGAATTAATCTTGCTCAGGTTAGAGACCGATGGGGGGCTTATGTGAGAGCGGCAATGAACCTCCGGGTTCCTTAAAATGCATTTGTAAGTAATTATGATCAATTTGTGAAAGGATCTACTCTATTTCGTAATTCTGTCCTTCCTCTTGCAAAAGTGTTTCCATTTCACATGCAGCATTTTATCAGTTGGGAAACAAAAATATCTTTTGTCAGAGTCTTTGGTCCTTTATAATATAAATAAGTATTAATTATTTTATTTCGTCCTTACACAGCACAATAATTGCCCATGCTGATGAAGATGCCGTTGCATAACAACGAAACATCCAGATGTGAACGCGCAATATAATAATACAGTCGTGTGTTATCCATTACTATAGCGTATACAAAACACTATCGAATGATTAAATATGCAATGTCAACGAAATGCTGATAGCGAGAAAGTATATCATAGCTCCAACCATAACGTGTTATTGTTTTAGACTAGCTTAGGATTAGGTAACGACTGAAAGTGCTGCATTATTTTGCTTCTCCAGAAAGGCAATAAGTAGTTCATTAAAATAGTGTGACTTCTGTAAGAATGTCGACAATCATAATGTGCTGTATTATTGCATACCACACTGCTGTGCCTTCTTAAATTACTTTATGAACATTAATATTTCAGAAAGAGTCACGAATTTCAGTGATGAGCGGCAATTAAGCCGGCAGTCAGTGTACGCATTTCGTAACGATAAGTCGGCCGTGCGATAACAGGCCGGGACCCGGTATTCCTCGTTCCCGAGAGTGCCAATCTCGAGATTACGATTCTCGGAACTGGCGTTATCGGCCAGCCAGTCTCGCCTACGAGACGAGCGGGAGTAAGAGGCTGTTTGCCCGACTCTAGCTGGTAGGTCTTAGCCCTTCATGGGCTGTAGCGCCACGGATTATTATTATTATTGTTATTATTATTATTATTATTATTATTATTATTATTATTATTATTATTATTATTATTAACATTCTTACACAATGATTTTTGTTTAACTTAATCGAGAATATTGGTTGTTGCAAGTATGGTTTAGATTCTTGCAAAATAACTGTCGTTACTAATTCAAGAATTTATTTTTCTGATACTATTAACATTCTTACACAATGATTTTTGTTTAACTTAATCGAGAATATTGGTTGTTGCAGAGATGGTTTAGATTCTTGCAAAATAACTGTCGTTACTAATTCAAGAATTTATTTTTTTGATACTATTAACAGTTTTACACAATGATTTTTGTTTAACTTAATCGAGAATATTGGTTGTTGCCAATATGGTTTAGATTCTTGCAAAATAATAGTTGTTACTAATTCAAGAATTTATTTTTCCTGATACTATAACATTCTTACACAATGATTTTTATTTAACTTAATCGAGAATATTGGTTGTTGCAAATATGGTTTAGATATTTGAAAAATAACTGTTGTTACTAATTCAAGAATTTATTTTTTCTGATACTATTAACATTCTTACACAATGATTTTTGTTTAACTTAATCGAGAATATTGGTCGTTGCAAATATGGTTTAGATTCTTGCAAAATAACTGGTGTTACTAATTCAAGAATTTATTTTTTTGATACTATTAACATTCTTACACAATGATTTTTGTTTTATTTAATCGAGAATATTGCTTGTTGCAGAGATGGTTTAGATTCTTGCAAAATAACTGTTGTTACTAATTCAAGAATTTATTTTTGCAGATACTATTAAAATTCTTACACAATGATTTTTGTTTAACTTAATCGAGAATATTGGTTGTTGCAAGTATGGTTTAGATTCTTGCAAAATAACTGTCGTTACTAATTCAAGAATTTATTTTTCTGATACTATTACAATTCTTACACAATGATTTTTGTTTAACTTAATCGAGAATATTGGTTGTTGCAGAGATGGTTTAGATTCTTGCAAAATAACTGTCGTTACTAATTCAAGAATTTATTTTTCTGATACTATTAACATTCTTACACAAAGATTTTTGTTTAACTTAATCGAGAATATAGGTTGTTGCAAATATGGTTTAGATTCTTGAAAAATAACTGTCTTTACTAATTGAAGAATTGATTTATTTTTGATACTATTAACATTCTTACACAATGATTTTTGTTTAACTTATTCGAGAATATTGGTTGTTGCAGAGATGGTTTAGATTCTTGCAAAATAACTGTCGTTACTAATTCAAGAATTTATTTTTTTGATACTATTAACATTCTTACACAATGATTTTTGTTTAACTTAATCGAGAATTTTGGTTGATGCAAATATGGTTTAGATTCTTGCAAAATAACTGTTGTTACTAATTCAAGAATTTATTTTTTCTGATACTATTAACATTCTTACACAATGATTTTTGTTTAACTTAATCGAGAATATTGGTTGTTGCAAATATGGTTTAGATTTTGAAAAATAACTGTTGTTACTAATTCAAGAATTTATTTTTCTGATACTATTAACATTCTTACACAATGATTTTTATTTAACTTAATCGAGAATATTGGTTGTCGCAGAGATGGTTTATATTCTTGAAAAATAACTCTTGTTACTAATTCAAGAATTTATTTTTGCAGATACTATTAACATTGTTATACAATGATTTTTGTTTAACTTAATCGAGAATATTGGTTGTTGCAAATATTGTTTAGATTCTTGCAAAATAACTGTCGTTACTAATTCAAGAATTTATTTTTTTGATACTATTAACATTCTTACACAATGATTTTTGTTTAACTTAATCGAGGATATTGGTTGTTGCAGAGATGGTTTAGATTCTTGCAAAATGACTGTCGTTACTAATTCAAGAATTTATATTTTTGATACTATTAACATTCTTACACAATGATTTTTGTTTAACTTAATCGAGAATATTGGTTGTTGCAAAGATGGTTTAGATTCTTGCAAAATGACTGTTGTTACTAATTCAAGAATTTATTTTTCTGATCTATTAAAATTCTTGCACAATGATTTTTGTTTTACTTAATCGAGAATATTGCTCGTTGCAGAGATGGTTTAGATTCTTGGAAAATAAGTGTTGTTACTAATTCAAGAATTTATTTTTGCAGATACTATTAAAATTCTTGCACAATGGTTTTTGTTTTATTTAATCGAGAATATTGGTTGTTGCAGAGATGGTTTAAGTTCTTGCGAAATAACTGTCGTTACTAATTCAAGAATTTATAGTTTTTGATACTATTAACATTCTTACACAATGATTTTTGTTTAACTTAATCGAGAATATTCCTTGTTGCAAAGACGGTTTAGATTCTTGTAAAATGACTGTTGTTACTAATTCAAGAATTTATTTTTGCAGAGCTATTAAAATTCTTGCACAATGATTTTTGTTTTACTTAATCGAGAATATTGCTTGTTGCAGAGATGGTTTAGATTCTTGCAAAATAACTGTTGTTACTAATTAAAGAATTTATTCTTGCAGATACTATTAAAATTCTTACACAATGATTTTTTTAACTTAATCGAGAATGTTGGTTGTTGCAAATATGGTTTAGATTCTTGCAAAATAACTGTCGTTACTAATTGAAGAATTTATTTATTTTTTTAATACTATTAACATTGTTACACAATGATTTTTGTTTAACTTAATCGAGAAAATTGGTTGTTGCAGAGATGGTTTAGATTCTTGCAAAATAACTGTTGTTACTAATTCAAGAATTTATTTTTACAGATACTATATATGTATATACATTATTCGTAGTACAGACATCTTTGATATTTATTTTAACAGTACCCATAATAGTCTAATGCTACTTTGGGAAAATTTTTAAACTATCTGCAATACAAATTCTTACAAAAAGAAGATGCTAACTATAATACGACTTCTTTGACAATAATTTTAACGTTATCCTTAGCACAGATTTCTTGAACAATTAATTATTTCAACGCTATACACAGAACAGATTCCTTTGATTGTCATTTAACACTATCCACAATACTAACTTTATGATAATAAATAATTTAACCCTCCCTATAAGAATTTTATTTTTCAAGAATTTTAATAGTATCTGTAACAATCAGTTCACGTATTAGTATAACAATATTTAATTTGCAAGAATTTTAATAGTATCTGCAAAAATAAATTCTTGAATTAGTAACAACAATTATTTTGCAAGAATATATATATATATATATATATAGAACTGAAGTCTGGATTGTAGAAATAATATTATTTGTAATGATATTTATATCGAAGAAACATTTTTAAACTTTCGTAAAACAAGTTTGTATATTGAGGAGTGTTAAAAAATTATTATTGCCAAAGAAGTAGGCCTATGTGTTGTAAATAGCTGTGAAATTATTGTCGAAGAAGTTGGATATGTATTACAGATAAGAATGCAATAATTGAATGGTTTGTTTGAAAAACCCTGCCATTTCACTTTCAGTTATTTTACAGATATTTTATACCATGGTAGATAAAAATGTATTAGAATAGTTCATATTTTACTAACAATTTCTAAATTAAAATATTAGATAATAGGTTTTGGCCTTAAAGAGAAAAAAATACAAGCTTTTGGAAAATAAATCATGGTTTTAAAAATTATTTTTCTGTGACAAGTAGCAGCAATTGATAAAAAATAACTTTAGCATTGGATTCAGAATATAAGAAATATGTTTATTACGTTATTGGGTGAAAGTCGGTTTTTAAGCAAAATATCAGGTTTGGAAACAAACCATTCAATTTATAGGACAAGAAAGTTTGTATTGCAAATAGCGCTAAAATTGTTCTAAAAGGCCTTCTAATTGTGGATTTCATTGAAGTTAATATTGAAGATTATTTATCAGAATTTTATATGGCCAAGATAACCATTGAATTATTCTTTAAATAATCTTCAAGAATTAGGTTATTGCGTTCAAATTTTTCTAAAATGTCTGCATTGTAGATACTCGTTGACATTTTAAAAATTAAATTCAAACATGCTTGTTCTGTAGTGTTAAAATTCCATTTCAATCGCTTAACTTTGAGTTCAATTCTCTGTGAACCTCACTAGCTCATACACGAAATTGAAAGAATCTGCGTACAATTTTAGTATTAGGTTCGCAATTTGATTTGTAAAAACTGCTTAGTGAAATGAACTGATTTTCCAATCGAGTCCATTCTGGAACACAAGTTTAAGCGTGCAATTTTACAACGTTGTAGAGCCGGAATGTGGTTAAATTGAGAAGCAGTAAGTGCATTTGTCTTTCATTACTCCTGACACACGGGCAGAGAAACGCGCGAGGAATGTGATTTAAAAGTAATCGGACTGATCTAAATTACTTTCACCAAACAGTCTGGGACTCTTTTTTTTTCCAGCACATTGCAATCGAGCTTGAATTTAGAACCAAGCAGTTCGAGCAGCTATGAGTGATACCGAGAATCTGTGATTCAATAGTCGTCAGTAAATACTAAAGTTTGCCATCATCATCATCATCATCTTCATCATCTTTTATTCATTAGGAATTTTTATCTGTAGCAACTACATTGAATCCATCGTTTGGATGGTCGTACCGATGTCTCTCTTACTATTTGGTTGGTAGTTATGAAACTAGCTCGGAAGTCTGGAGGTGCTTATTCTTTCTAAACGTGACTTCCATCCCATTCTGTAGCCACTTATTTTTTCTTTGATGCCGAAAATGTCTAGTTCTAAACCAGGGCTGAGCACATTACGTAATTCTGAGAAATGAGCGCTGTGTGCTTTAAAGAGCGGGTCTCGCGAGCGGTGTGATGTATGCATACTGTACGTCATTCAGTGTCGGTGCAGTGGTGACTCTGCAGTATGAAGGCGAACTTTGAAGACGGAGCTTCCGCTCATACACTAAAGCGTCCCGCTACTCCCAATGCTTTTAATGTATCATGGGAGGAGGAGTTCTTTTTCGTAGAGAGCAGTGGATTAGCGAAGTGTTTAATTTGGCATAAAACACTCCAACTGATTAAGAAGTTCAATATCCAACGACATTATTCTTTACAACATGCTACTGAATATGACAAATAGGTTGGTAATGAACGCCATAAATTAATACAGCTTAAAGAAAATGCTTCTCAGGTACATTATATTAGAGTATCTATTTCACATTTGCATTGAATTATAAGTTATTATACACTTAGTAATATATAATTTAAAATTATATACCGTATTATTAAATGTACTATAATACTTATAATGCAATATAAATATCGAATAGATACTCTAATATAATGTACCTGAGAAACATTTTCTTTTAAGTTGTATTAATTTATGGTCATATCATATCATATCATATCATATCATATCATATCATATCATATCATATCATATCATATCATATCATATCATATCATATCATATCATATCATATCATATCATATATCATATATCATATATCACATACCACATATCACATGTCATATATCATATCATATCATATCATATCATATCATATCATATCATATCATATCATATCATATCATATCATATATAATATCATATCATATCATATCATATCATATCATATCATATCATATCATATCATATATCATACATCATATCATATCATATCATATCATATCATATCATATCATATCATATCATATCATATCATATCATATCATATCATATCATATCATATCATATCATATCATATCATATCATATCATATATCATATCATATCATATCATATATCGCATCGCATCACATTATTTTATATTATACTAACCGTACCCGTGCGCTCCCTGCACCCGTTAGAAATAAATATAAAGTAATTACATAATTAAAATAGGACATTTGATCCAGGAACATTCGTGTTTGATAGAAGGATAAATCGTTTATTATTTTATTTAATTTAAATTGTATTTGCATAATTATAATGCGATCATTTTGATCCAGAGACCACTCATTTGGTCATAAAAATTATTTTAGGAAATACAGGAAACGAATGTACAGAATAGCCATCAAGTTTTCTGTGCATAAGAAGCTATTTTAATCTTACCTGTCCTCGATTCACTCAGAAGTTACTGTAATAACATTATAGCATTATGTCCATCTAGAGAAACTACACTTTCCAATGGTGAATTAATAATTAATTATACAAATCGGTTAATTTAGTTTCTGATATTACTTCATACAAACACAGAAACATCCTCTATAGGCTATCTTTCATAGCTTTCGATTGTTGCTGTCCAAGGCCCCTTATAGACGAAGTCATTTGTTTTTTAATTCATTACACAGCCTTAGATGGCAGTTATTTTAATTTTAAAACTCATTTATTTCATTAAATATCAGTCCCATCAACATTTTCAAGGAATAAAACTTATCGGAAATTATTTTTCAAGAAACTTTTGTTATGTAATATGCTTCACAAAAATCAATAATAAGCGAGATATTTCGATTTATTTAATTCAGGCCCCCCTTATAACCCCCTTTTAAATACTATATTTCGAATGCCATATATCCTAAAATCTAAGTTACAACGAACTTAATTTATATTCCAATTTTCATCGAAATCCGTTCAGCCATTATCGCGTGAAAAGGTAACGAACATACATACAGACAGACAGACAGACATACATACAAACAAAAATTTCGAAAAAGCGATTTTCGGTTTCAGGGTGGTTAAGTATATATGTTAGGACCAATAATTTTTGGAAAATCGAAAATTACCAGAAAAATTTCGGCTACAGATTTATTATTAGTATAGATTATATCACATCACATCTCACATCACACATCACACACATCACACATATCACATCTCACATCTCACATCTCACATATTATATTATATTATATTATATTATATTATATTATATTATATTATATTATATTATATTATATTATATTATATTATATATTAACAGGATGACAATAATGCACTTAGTGAATCGGCCATGAGAATTAGCTACAAAATTTGCCACGAAATTGCAAAGGAATTGAAAACATTCAACGAAGGTGAATTCATCAAGCGATGTTTAATTATATTGGCAGATGAACTCTGTCCACAGCAAGTAGGGGAAGTGGAAGCCATACACCTGTCTCGTAGAACCGTGGTGAGGAGATTGTAGTCTGTGCGTATGGGTTATGTGAATAAGCGTAATGATTTGTGTGTGTGCATAGAGCGAAGTTTATTTCATTAAATTAATAAGAGTGTTATAAATTCTGTAATGTACAATGGATTGATGTAATATCCTTATAAACTATTATGTACTGACAGACTGAATGACTAGAACAACCGTGGCTCTTGTTACATTAATGCAGGGAAGGTAGCTGTAATGCGAGTCCGCCACTGCGTGAGCGTTCTGCTCTGGCTTGGAATTGAAGTGCCTTGCGGAGCGAGAGCAGCTCTGGCCGACTAGATTGAGCCGCTCTCATGCCCGGCTCAGTTCTAAACGAATGTCTTTTAATTAGTGTTGTGGGATTAATTAATCTAATCGATTAATCGATCAATTTTTGTTATAAGATTAATCCATAAAAATGTTTACTCGAATAATGAAGTCGTTTAAAATTAATCGGTTGTCCTTGATATTAATTATTATTTTATTAATGCAAACTCAAACTAAAAACTCGACAACATTCGTCTCAGAAATTGCTTACTTCAAAGCATAATAGTACCGTTATTTTGTAACTGCGTAGCAAATCTTTGTACAAACACTTCAGAAAGGGCTGGAGATTTGATGACAGTGACCTGGTCTACTCCTATTGAAAGTTGAAACATAATGCGATACCCTTATTAAGTTTTATGGTTTTTCAAGAAAACTTTAACCTTGTTGTCAGCCCGTCTTCCTATAGCATATGAAATATATGCTTTTCCGGGATACGCCTGTTTTGTTGCAGTTTCTTTACTGAGCTTATAGATGAACCTTGTGCGTTTAGTTTGCTAAAGAAACAAAAATCAGATTTCTATGGTCTGTAAAAAGTGAAAAATCCTTTATGTCATGTGAGAATTTGAGAGATAAACACGATGAAACATTTGGATTTAAATTGAACGATCGTGGAGAAGTGCTTGACAGAAAAAGTGTTTTTTCATCTTTAGTGATGCAGGAAAATTGTTACTAAACGTAGAGCAGCACTTATTTCGGAGCATGTGAATGCTAGTTTTAACTAGATGAGTCTTGATACGTTTTTTATTTGTTTCTCCTAAAAAATTGCCAGAGAAATTGACACAATAAATTATAAGCCTACATAATATATGTGTTAATAAATAACTAAAATAATTGTTTTGCAATATAACGATACAATATATACAGATATACAACATTTAATACTTATGCTTATCACCAAAGACAAATTAAATTTAACATTAATTGTGTATACTACAGTGTAGTAAAGTTTTTTTAAATCGATCAAAACTCGATTAATCGATTAAATTCAAATCGTTAATCGATTAAATATTTTGATCGATCGACAGCACTACTTTTAATTCCTCTAATTTAGTATTATATTCTGCAATACATCTGAGGAATTTAATTTCCTTTACTTGGAGCCTGGATTTATCTTTCTTTGTCAGGATCCATGTTTCACTTCCATAGAGAAGACATGAAACTGACATCACTTTGTGAAACTTGAGCTTCTTTCTTTCAGCACTTTGTTCTTCAGGGTCCTTCTAATTGTACCATTTATATAATTGAGTTTTTAAATTTTTTTCTTCCTGCTCAGTTCTTTCTAAATATGTTATGGTAGTTCCCACAAATTTAAACTCCTGAGTCATGAGAGTATAGCATACTATACTATACTTCGTATATAATTATGATATAGCTAGGTTTAAGTGCGTCCTCTATACAACATATGCATAGCATGCAAGTACGTATACATATATATAGATATCCCAAAATTCACGCACACGATTACATAGTGTGAATCCAGAAATAAAAGTGGAGAAGAAAATCTTAATGCCTGACTTCCCTTTGAGGAATTTGTAATTGCACAATTTGGCAACACTATATTTTGCAAAATAAAATGTTACTACTGTGATTGTACCTCAGATAAGTTTTTACCATGAAAATACACCTTGTGTGTGAACACATAATTATATAAATGCAAAACATTAATTCATTCTTTAATTCACTTGCGCGTTATTCTCTTAAACCTGCTTGTTTACATCTGTTACGGGAAAAGTTACCTGTAGTGAGTTGAACGTCATTTTATGTATTCCACAGGGACCTATAGGAAAGAGTAGGTAATCCCTACTACTGAAATCATCTCTTCAGATCGTTATGGAAAAATGATTAGTCTGGAACTGAGCTCAGCGGTTCCGCGGAAATATAATACCATTAATTAAAACCGTATCATGACGATGGCTTAATACGAATAACGTTCCCATTGCACATTATGTCTGAATGAAATTAAACACGCGTCTGTGGTAGACGAAGTGCACGGACGTGTATTAGAGGCTAATTATTATCACGGAGTCCTTTTAATTACATTTTTGTTGAATGTTTTGTAGCTTATGTTTTACCAATACATTTGCTCAGTGCTTTTAGAGACAACAGGAAATGTGGTGTACCTTGTTGTTAGGGAGGAAGGTATTATGAATTATTAAGAGGAATGTGGGATAGACTTTTTCTAAAGCTGGAGCAATGATAGAAATCACGGTGATCCGAAGGTTAGATCTACTTTCGTCATCAAGTGAAGGAAAACGAATGAGACGGATATCTTAGTACAGACTACAATAAAATAATTGGACTGCTACGAACGGGTTGGGGACAACTGGTCACAGAAAATTGGCCACAGAGACAACTCGCCACATAATTGAAATTCGTATCAAAGACAACTCGCCACATAATTGAAATTCGTATCAAAGACAACTCGCCACATAATTGAAATTCGTATCAAAGACAACTCGCCACATAATTGAAATTCGTATCAAGGACAACTCGCCACATAATTGAAGTTCGTATCAAAGACAACTCGCCACATAATTGAAATTCGTATCGAAGACAACTCGCCACATAATTGAAATTCGTATCAAAGACAACTCGCCACATAATTTAAATTCGTATCAAAGACAACTCGCCACATAATTGAAATTTATATCAAATACAACTCGCCACATAATTGAAATTCGTATCAAAGACAACTCGCCACATAATTGAAATTTGTATCAAAGACAACTCGCCACATAATTTAAATTCGTATCAAAGACAACTCGCCACATAATTTAAATTTGTATCAAAGACAACTCGCCACATAATTTAAATTTGTATCAAAGACAACTCGCCACATAATTTAAATTCGTATCAAAGACAACTCGCCACATAATTTAAATTTGTATCAAAGACAACTCGCCACATAATTTGAAATTCGTATCAAAGACAACTCGCCACATAATTGAAATTTGGTCCACACCTGTGGAGTAACGGTCAGCGCGTCTGGCTGCGAAACCAGGTGGCCCGGGTTCGAATCCCGGTCGGGGCAAGTTACCTGGTTGAGGTTTTTTCCGGGTTTTCCCTCAACCCAATACGAGCAAATGCTGGGTAACTTTCGGTGTTTGACCCCGGACTCATTTCACCGGCATTATCACCTTCATATCATTCAGACGCTAAATAACCTAGATGTTGATACAGCGTCGTAAAATAACCCAATAAAATAAATAAAAATAAAAATTGAAATTTGTATTAAAGACAACTCGCCACATAATTGAAATTCGTATCAAAGACAACTCGCCACATAATTGAAATTCGTATCAAAGACAACTTGCCACATAATTGGAATTCGTATCAAAGACGACTCGCCACATAATTGAAATTCGTATCAAAGACAACTCGCCACATAATTGAAATTCGTATCAAAGACAATTCGTCACATAATTTAAATTCGTATCAAAGACAATTAGCCACACATTAAAATTCAAGGCAATACTCAAATTCGCAGCAATTTATAGTATATTTTTTTGATAACACAAGACAAATCTAGAAGCTGTAAACTAAACAGGAACTATGGCGGAAGAAATTCGCTTCACAAAATCAGAAAGAGGCTCTGACAAATTAATATATCTTGGCTACATGTACACGAGACTTCGAGAAAATAAGAATGGAGTTGTTTGGCGCTGTGACATGCGTGGCGGTGTAATGCAACAGTCACGTTATCAGAAGGTGGAAGCAGTGTCGTCGAAGAACCGTCTGAACACAAGAATCATTCTGCAGACTGGGGAAGGATTAAGGCAAAGGAATGCGTAGAGAACATGAAGCCAAGGGCGGGGACTCCCCGAGAACCAACGTCTGTCATTATTCAAAATGAGTTAGAGCGTATTGCAAGCGAAGCCAATGTCAATCTACCGAAGAAACCTTCTATTAAAAAACTGTGCGCCGTGCCAGGAAGCTGCACCTACCACCTGAGCCAAGGAATATTGACGAACTGAACGTTATAGCCGACAGATACACTAAGACCGTACAAGGAGAAAGGTGGTTGTTGTATTTTGAACCGGAGGACAACGTGAAACTTATGATATTTGCCACTAATTCACATTTAAATAAATTGTTACGGTCCCGTTTTTGGATAATGGACGGTGTGGCAATTGCCTATTTGTGGCAAATTGTCTGTCTTTGGCGAATTGTCCCTATTACCAATTCTTATTGCCAATTGTCCCAGTTACCAACTTTCTGTGGCCAATTGTCCGGAACCGGCTACGAACAATCGGCGATAGATACCTAGAGAAGAATAAAATATATGTAGAGTTAGAAAAGGCTTTTGACAGAGTGGATTGGAATAAACTGACGGGGATCCTAAAGAAAATTGGTGTAGATTGAAATGAGAGAAAACTGTTCAGTAATCCTTATATGAAACAACGAGTCAAAGTCAGGATAGGAGAAGAAATGTCAAAAGGAAGTGAAATAGGGAGAGGAGTAGGTCAAGGATGTCCTTTATCACCTACCCTGTTCAATATCTACTTGGAGGATTTATAAATTCGTTAATCTTCGATGCTGCTTACCCATTAGAGTTCTACGAAATGTTTATTTGGTCATTTTTCAGTCTATCATTCAATATGGTATTATTGTTTGAGGTGGAAGTACAAAAATTAATCTTAGTCCATTAAATTTATTACAAAAACGAATAATTAAAATTTGTTTGAAGAAACGTTTTGGTTATCCAACTAAATTAATTTATTCTGAATTTAATGTATTTAATATTGAACAAATTTATAAATATACTCTGTTAAAATTTTATCATAAAAATTGTAATAAGTTTATATTACAGGCACAACATAATCATGACACAAGACGAAATAATAATTCAACATTATTAGAACCTAAATGTTTCACATCTGCTGGTCTAAAGCATAGCATAAATTTTGGCCCTCAGTTGTACAATTCTTTAGCTAAATTACACCCAGAACTTCTAACATGTAACCCACTAAAATATAACAAGAAAATTAGAAACGCGTTAATGTCTTCAATTTGATTAAATCAATTTATAACCTATGTATATGAATTAATCAGCCTATATTATATTTATATTCTAAAATTTCGGAATTTATATTTCTTTATAAATTGTCCTACTTTATTCACGTACGATATTATTCTTCTCTAAGTTAATATTATCTATACTAATAATAAATCTGTAGCCGAAATTTTTCTGGTAATTTTCGATTTTCCAAAAATAATTGGTCCTAACATATATAATTAACCACCCTGAAACCGAAAATCGCTTTTTTGAAATTTTTGTTTGTCTGTCTGTCTGTCTGTCTGTATGTTTGTTACCTTTTCACGCGATAATGGCTGAACGGATTTCGATGAAAATTGGAATATAAATTAAGTTTGTTGTAACTTAGATTTTAGGATATATGGCATTCGAAATATAGTATTTAAAAGGGGGTTATAAGGGGGCCTGAATTAAATAAATCGAAATATCTCGCTTATTATTTATTTTTGTGAAAAATATTACATAACAAAAGTTTCTTTAAAAATAATTTGCGATACGTTTTATTCCTTGAAAAATTTTGATAGGACTGATATTTAATGAGATAAATGAGTTTTAAAATTAAAATAACTGCCATCTAAGGCCGTGTAATGAATTAAAAACAAATGACTTCGTCTATAAGGGGCCTTGGACAGAAACATCGAAAGCTATGAAAGATAGCCTACAGAGAATGTTTCTGTGTTTGTATGAAGTAATATCGGAAGCTAAATTAACCGATTTGTATAATTAATTATTATTTCACCATTGGAAAGTGTAGTTTCTCTAGATGGACATAATGCTATAATGTTATTATAGTAACTTCTGATATAATATAATATAATATAATATAATATAATATAATATAATATAATATAATATAATATAATATAATATAATATAATATAATATAATATGTAATATTATATAATATCATTTAAGTTATTTGAAGGGTTCACAACCATAGTTGGGCCAAGCGCCATTTACTGAATACGTAGAAAACAAGGGTTAAAATTAAGTTATTACCATAATTCAATGGAAACCTATAACAAGTAAAATAAAATATACACAATAAATCTAAATGATGTCAATCTTCATTAAATTATGGTTGCATGTATTAAAAATTAAGAAACAGGTTAAAGGAATTGTCATTGCACCAAATGAGTGTCTCTGGACCAAAATGATCGCATTTTAATTATTTGGATCCAATTTAAAACATATTAAACGATTTATCCTTCTATCAAACACGAATGTTTCCTGGATCAAACGTCCTATTTTAATTATGTAATTACTTTACATTTATTTCTAACGGGTGCAGCGGAGCGCACGGGTACGGCTAGTGTTATATAAATTAATTGCCGCTGTTATTAAAATTTGTATTTCTATTTTATTTTATTTCATTTTCTATATTCCTCTTATATTAATAAGACCTACTATATTACATAATTTCACTGTACCTGTAATTTTAATTTTAGTTCCTATTTTATTTTACATTGTATATTTTCTTATATGCCTATTAATATTATATCTGAACTGCGACCGAACACGAGCGCTGCTCATTCGGTCCTCAAATTTTGTTAATATTACTGTATCTCCTTTTTATATTGATTGTATTATTTTATTTATATTTCTATTGTTGTAATTATATTCTGTAGTCTGTAGTAAAGAACTGTTTTCGGAACATGGGAGGAGTGATAGTAGAAGGAAGAATAAAGTGAATAAGATTTGCTGATGATATGGCATTGTTAGCAGAAGAGGAGATGATACTAAAGGATATGGTACTGGAGCTAAATGACAGCTGTGAGCAGTATGGGATGAAGATAAATGTAAATAAGACGAAGAGCATGGTCATAGGAAGAAAAATACAGAAGATAAACTTGAGAATTCTAAATGAGGTAGTAGAGCAAGTAGACAGCTTCAAATACTTGGAGTGTAGCTTCTATAAGCTGTAACATGAGCTGCTGCCAGGAAGTCAAAAGGAGAATAGCAATGGCAAAGGAAGCTTTTAATAGAAAAAGGAGCATCTTCTGCTTACCTTTGGAAAAAGAACTAAAGAAGAGACTAGTGCAGTGCTTTGTATGGAGTGAGGTATTGTATGGGGCAGAAATATGGGCATTAAGACGAAGTGAAGAGAAGCGAATAGAAGCATTTGAAATGTGGTTATGGAGAAGAATGGAACGTGTGAAGTGGACAGACAAAATAAGAAATGAAACTGTGTTGGAAAGAGTGGATGAAGAAAGAATGATGCTGAAACTTATAAGAAAGAGGAAAAGGAATTGGTTGGGTCACTAACTGAGAAGAAACTGCCTACTGAAAGATGCACTGGAAGGAATGGTGAACGGGAGAAGAAGATATCAGATGATAGACGATATTAAGATATAACTTATGGGTGATATGAGGAGACAAAGAGGAAGGCAGAAATAGGAAAGACTGGGGAAAACTTGGTTTGCAGTGGAAGACCTACCCTTGGGCAGAAGACTATATGAATGAATACTGTCTTATATCATAGGCTAAGTAATTTCGGTTTGGAGAAAAATTTTAGTTGGTGTTTATTACAAGAAATTGCTCTAATAAAGGGAATAAAGCGATATATCAATGAAGCAGATACGTATAAAGCCTAACTTAACGATATAAATGAATATATATATATATATATATATATATATATATATATATATATATATATATATATAGATATAGTCGCCCTGGTTGGCAAGTTGGTATAGCGCTGGCCTTCTATGCCCAAGGTTGCGGGTTCGATCCCGGGCCAGGTCGATGGTATTTAAGTGTGGTTCAATGCGACAGGCTCATGTCAGTAGATTTACTGGCATGTAAAAGAACTCCTGCGGGACAAAATTCCGGCACATCCGGCGACGCTGATATAACCTCTGCAGTTGCGAGCGTCGTTAAATAAAACATTATATATATATATATATATATATATATATATATATATATATATATATATATTGTTTCTGTATTAATTGATAAGTTGTAGACGGAAACTATAAAATAATTATTACTATATAAACTCCAACTTATCTGAAATTTTAACCTCAATATGACTTAAGTTGGTTAAACCAGCGAATAGGGATTATAAAGAATGGACACTTCGCGTCGGTACCTTTGATGTAGCCGGACTGATTTCAATGACCTTCAAGCCAGCTAAAGCCTGAGATTCTGCTTTCTCCCTAGAGTTGGCGCTGACATCACACCAGCTAATAGCAGTCGACACAGCGGAAATATAACACATATAATTAATATATCTAGGCACCTTATGTACTCAAATAAAATAAATTGGATCCATAAAATAATAAATCCGTCATTAACTGTAATGTCTAGACTCTAGAGTTCCTTTATAATGAGAGTTGAGACGTTGAACCCAACAACAATTAAAATATGTAATGATTTGATAGCGCTGAAAATGGAAAAACAAAACTGTTACGAGAAGTAAAACCGTATACCTATATTATATTATATACAAATATTAAACGAATTCGATATTTAATTTTATAATGTATTATATTATGTTATAATATAATTTATGATATCTGAAATATAAAATATTATTATTACAATTAGTTTGTCACTGAGAAATAAGGAAAAGCTGTTAACTTGAATTTATTTGAAGCAAAGCGTTACTGGATTATGCAATAAGGTAGGCGATGTTTGGATCCTGTGTCTCAACTCTATTCTCAATTATTATCTTAGCGTATGCTCGATTACACTACCTCTAGCGCTTGAAAGTAGCACTATACGCTGGCGCACAGAGAAACAAAACACAGGAAAATTCGCTCAGTGTCCATTCTTTATAATCCCTATTCGCTGGTTAAACCAGCCGCACGTCTGTAATATTTAAATGTATTACTTTTGATTAATGTTTATAACTTAGTATAGTTACAGTAACTTGTGCAATGTTAAACTTACACCAACTTCAACTATCCACTTGGAAATAGCTGCAGAGAAACAATAGATTTCAATTAGTATTACGGTGCTTCGGAAACTGTACGGTATACCTTACCTGGTAGTCCATTTCTAATGCTTCCCTGGTTTAATAAGCGAGATGGCATCTCTAGTGACAATGAGAGTTCACGAAGTCATTACCAGAGGTTGTAAACCAGGCCATAGCATATGAACTAGAGATCCGGGCCTCATTCACAAGTCAGTTAATGAGCGAACTGTTCCATGTACTCCATTAAGGTCTAAGCTTACGTCCTTTCAAACAACAAATGTAAATGAAAAGGTTAAAATTAATTTTGTGAAATACAAAAACAAATGTCCTGCGAATATCTGACTCGTAGATAGCTTAACTAAGAGAGAATAGTGTGTGGATTATTCACTTAATCTTTAACTGAACTTTATTTCTTTACAATTAGTAGGCCTAGGCCCGGTTTCTTCAACCTTTGTTAAATTATAACAGTGTGTTTATTCCATTTTAACTGTAAACTTAACAGTTGAAGCATTTCTTCAACTACTGTTAGTACAAACAGGGTGTTAAAACCTATGTTAATTTAACTGCCCAATTTCATGCAGTTAAATCATTTAACTCTCTGTTAGCATAGAAGTATCCAATATGCCTGGTGCGTTAGATGCTGAACTTATATATCTGGATTATTTAGAAAATGATATCCATGAATACAGTAGGCCTACATAAACAGAGGGGTTGATTTCTGTGATTTGACAGAACAAAAGTTCATACAAAGGTACAGGCTATTTACTGCTAAGCCTCACTTTTCGCTTTCAACTTAGATCCGTTTGTTTGTTTATTCTCATTAATTGGTTTATACTGCGAAATAATTTCCAGCAGAAAGTTTCTTTCGAACGAAGAGAAATTAGTCCCATGATTTCTTTTTGTTCCAGTGTTTTCCATTTCATAACAGCAATGCCAATACGCCGCTCCACGCTATTGTGATACAGACGAGGAAAGAAGCAGACATCAAATCTGAGAGAATAGAAATAATTCTATCCTCTCAGAATCAAACAAAGGAAACAAGCGAGAATCGCAATTGTCAGAGTTCAGAAAACAGAAGTGAGCCTATACATGGTTATAGCACAGTCTACTATATACAGTCGCGAAGCTCAATAAGTAGTAAAAATGCAAACATGGGTAGTTGCCCACCACTAGGATCGCTACTATCGCCTCATCATCGCAGATCTCTCTCTAGTAGACGACAATATATGTTACACTTTCGTTGTGTTCTTTTGGAAAAATTAACACCTTCCTTCCATTATTGAAATATTAAATGCATAAAGTTAATTTATTATTTTAATGAAGTATATTAAATTCCACCATAAACTCGAAGATACCTGCAAGAAATAGGTTAATATTATTTTTGTTTGTGCAAAACGAACTGAAATTTACTATAATCGCTTCATTCATTCAAGATTATAGCGATAATTAACTATGAAACAAATAAATATTAATTTTCATTTCCCTTTACAACAATAATAATGGAAATATGAATTAATGGGAGTAACTTACGTGTACCGGTACTTGTAGTGTAGGCTTACGTAGTTAACAAAGTGGGATGAGGTTAAGCAATAATAATCACACCAGAATTGGAAATAAAACGTGATCAATAAATTTTATTGTAACAGACTTTTTCTACGTCTCTAGTAAAGTAACAAATAAAAATAACAACAAAATTAACAGCTATAATTAAAAACATATCCTTTGAAAAAAAAAGTAGGCCTAAGCAATAATAATCCCACCAGAATTGAAAATAAACCGCGATCAATGAATTTCATTAAAACAAACTTAATTTTTCTACGTCTCTAGTAAAATATTATTATTCCAGTTATTGTATTTTAGCCATTAACATTTTCATTACAACCAACAACGAACATTTCACAAGCATCAATGTGAAATACGCAACGAGCTAGCACTCGATGGAAATACGACACAGTCCAAAGTCGACCGTGGACAGACTATTGTTTCTAGTTGCTAACCGCTTGGAGCGCTTTATCACGAGATTTGCAAAAATCACCTCAAGCTTCGCGACTATATATAGTAGACTGTGGTTGTAGGTTATTGTTAAACTCCAGAATCTCTGGTCCTAACAGAGTGTTAACAAACAGAATGTTAAAATGTGAAATGTAAAGTTGGAGAAACGCAACATTTTTAACAGTAATTCATACTTTTAACTTACAGTTAATTAATAATAATAATAATAATAATAATAATAATAATAATAATAATAATAATAATAATAATAATAATAATAATAATAATGTTTTATTTTCGCTGGCAGAGTTAAGGCCATAAGGCCTTCTCTTCCACTCAACCAGCCTTAATCAATACAATACATAAATTTAAATTACAAATATTTTCACTACACTTAAAAGGTTCTCCAGCAATAATCTTCACCACACATTTATTTAAATTTAGATAAATCTATAAGGTAAAGTAGTAACTTAATTTATGAGCTAATTTAATTCAATTAACGCTATGTTAGGTGCATTTTAACAAAGGTTGAAGAAACGGGGCCCTATTCGTGTTTAAATAACATCCAGCCGTTATCAAAGACGACGCTTTCCTTTGAACAGATAAGATAAGAACGTGTTTATTGATTAGGTCTTCTCAGATATCGCTCCATTCACTATAATTGTGTCTCTGTCATTTCCGGCGTGACCCCTTTGCTAACGCCTTGGCTCTTGGTAGGTATTGTAGGGCCACGTTTAGTAGCTACTTCCGAGAGCGGAGAAGTGGGGCTAGGGGAAGCTAACCTCGCGACCCACGCGTGCGATATGTCGACCTTCCATCTACGTCTCGGCCTCTCCAAAGGTGTTATTCCTCCGTCCTTTCAACTAACACTCTATATCAGACGTCTCAATAGGGCCTTCTCGGAGGACTTCCTCCTCTCTCTTTTTTAATGTAAGAGTGGAACAAGATGCGGGAGCAGTTCGTTATCTCCGGATGACGTCATTGATCGCGACGTTTGTAGACATCTACAACCGCTACGATGTTGTCTCCATCTCCGAGGAAATAATGTCCTTATTACCGCAAATGTATGAACAAATAAAAGCTTTCATAGGGAAAGTGAAATTGTGGGAGACGCAAGTTTCAGTGGGTAACTGTTACTACTTTTTAAATCTAAAATTGTTACCTAATTTGAATCAAGACCAGTGTAACAAATATAATGAAGTACTGAAGGACTTGAGAAGAGAATTTGAGATCATATTTAAGATTTGAATAATTCTAATTTAAAATAATTGTGAATTTCTAAGATGTTTTGGTTATTGTTAATTATTGAAAACTTTACGAAACATATTATTTAAGTATTATTGTAATTAATATATTAATATCGACGTGTCGTAAGAATATGTACCTTAACAAGAAATAAGTTTAATTGTAATTTAATTATTATTATTTAATTGAATTTTATTTTATTAAATACAGTATAAACTTAAAACAAAGAAAGATACCACAAACCATTTACTAGAAATGAAGTATTGTTGTTGTCTAGTCAACTGTCCGAAGACAAGTCTGAACCTCACAAATGATACCAACAAGGCACCACTTATGAGGCAACTAGGCCAGGAGATAATGGAGTAGGGTGGCCAGTTCCTTGTGCTTAAATAATTACTTAATATGTATGGTTCTTCATGCTATAGATGTCTTCTTTTTACTCATTAATATGTAACTAGGAAATACATTTATTATTATTATTATTATTATTATTATTATTATTATTATTATTATTATTATTAATTACTACTACCGCAAACTACTTAAGAAATTTTATTAATTCCGAAAAAAACCGTCTATTGTGACAGTACAACTCAAAAGTGCAGCTTTGTAGAATTTCTCCGCGACAGTTACAACTTAGCTCACTCATGCGTGTGACATGAATCAGCGATCGGCTATCTTCGGGTATTGCGCTTATCTCTTCAGCTGACTACGCTATCTACACTTGCTCTCTGTAACAACTTTTACGCGTTGGCCTTGAGACGCCTACTCTATATACATTTCTGGATTCGCCCAAACATGGTACATGCCCTGTCCATCTCAAGCGTCTGGATTTCTTCTTCTTCTACTCATTGTATAGGCCTAAGGCATGTTCTTTCCATTTTTTCTTTGGTCTTCCAGGCGATCTCTTTCCATCTGCTGGTAGATTATCCCTTGCTATGCGTACAGTTCTGTCTGGTGTCGTGCGAAGTAAGTGATGATTCCATTCCTTTCTTCTTCTATTTACCCAATCACTTATTGCTTGGATGTTTAGCTGCATTCTATTTTCTTCACTTCTTACTTCATCTCTTCTTGTTTTCTGCATAATTTTCCTTAATAAACTCATTTCGTTTGTTTCCAGAATCCTTTTAGTTTTTGAAGTATCCGCTCGTACTTCACAGGCATAGGTTGATATTGAGCGAATTGCAGCTTTATATTCTTACCTTGGTTGCTTTATTTACGTATTTGTTGTTCAATATAACATCATTCATGCATCCTGCAATACTTGCTGCTTTATTTACTTGGTGCGTAAGTTCATTTTGCAATGGCCCCCAAGCAGATATCTCAACATCCAGGTATTTTATTGACATTATCTGTTCTATTATTGTTCTATTTCCACTTTACATCTTAAGGGGAATTTGGTTATGGCCATCGTTTTTGTTTCTGTTAATGATATTTTCATGTTATACTTTATACATCCTAGATAGAATCCATACAGTAATCTGCGTAGATCATCTTCCGAATTTGCCATCAGAACAACATCATCAGCATAGCCAGTGGCGGTGCGTCAATAAAAGCACAAGAGCACATGAACACCTTGTTTCCATTAATGCACGACTAGTTTTATTATTTAACTAGCCGTACCCGTGCGCTCCGCTGCACCTGTTAGAAATAAATATAAAGTAATTACATAATTAAAATAGGACGTTTGATCCAGGGAACAACTTTTACAACATCGCAAGATAATCTGCTTCGCTCATTACCCAATTTTTTTACATTGCATTTATTGCATATATATTTTATGTATTTTAACACGATTCAATTGAGCATAGTTAAAATTTGAATTATAAAATAATGGATTGCTAAGCTAACGTACTATTACTGCATACCAAATCAATACACTCTCGTTGTTCGTTAATTCTCTGAGATTAAAATGAGTGTACATAAATATTATTTTAAGAAATACAGAAAACGAATGTACAAAATAGCCTATCAAATTTTCTGTGCATAAGAAGCTATTTTAATCTCACCTGTCCTCGATTTACTCAGACGTTACTGTAATAACATTATACAGTAGCATTATGTCCATCTAGAGAAACTACACTTTCCAATGGTGAAATAATAATTAATTATACAAATCGGTTAATTTAGCTTCTGATATTACTTCATACCAACACAGAAACATTCTCTGTAGGCTATGTTTAATAGCTTTCGATTGTTGATGTCCAACGCCCCTGTTTCGATTGTTGTTGTCCAAGGCCCCTTACAGACGAAGTCATTTGTTCTTAATTCATTGCACCGTCTTAGATGGCGTTATTTTAATTTTAAAACTCATTTATCTCATTAAATATCAGTCCTATCAAAATTTTGTAAAGAATGAAACTTATCGGAAATAATTTTTAAAGAAACTTTTGTGACGTAACATTTTTCACAAAAATCAATAATAAGCGAGATATTTCGATTTATTTAATTCAGGCTCCTTATAACCCCCTTTTAAATAAAGTATTTTGAATGCCATATAGCCTAAAATCTAAGTTACAACGAACTTAATTTATATTCCAATTTTCATCGAAATCTGTTCAGCCATTATCGCGTGAAAAGGTAACAAACATACAGACAGACATACAAACAAAAATGTCAAAAATGCGATTTTCGGTTTTAGGGTGGTTAATTATATATGTTAGGACCAATTATTTTTGGAAAATCGAAAATTACCAGAAAAATTTCGGCTACAGATTTATTATTAGTATAGATACCGTATTGACGTAAAGGGAATGTATAATCGAGTGTTTTAAACTTCCCGCATCTTGCATAAACTTCTTATGTAAGCTTGGCAACATCCGTTCACCTACAAGCCGTGCTTTTTCAAGAAGGTTACAGGAATTTCACGCATGCGCGGGAGAAAATTGTCTTTCGCTGGCTGCTTATGACTCGTCAAGAGCACAAAGCGTTAAGTGAACAGTGACTCTATCCTACAGATGTCAGGTGCATCGATGCTTATCGTTCACGTGCTATATCTCGAGGAGGAAATTAATAGTTTATATTTTAGACTGTAGGTGTCAGCATCTCACTGTCGGAACGTTTACTTTGTGTGGATGTGTGTATACAGTGCTGCTACAAGAGTGTAGTTTGTGAATTACTATCCAATATTGTCAGGATATAGCAGATAGCAGAGTTTGGCTTTCAAACACGTGCTGGCTGAATGTGATGGTGGTATGAATTTAAATATCTGTATGGTGGTGTATATTATTTTAGAATAATATTTACTAGCATGTATTTATAGTAGCCTAATCAGTCTAATCGAATGGGATTATAGTACTGGTATTTGGTATAGGCTATAGTGTATCAGCGTGTTGTGAATCAAAATAAGTTACTGAACACACGCTTCTGTAAATAACTGCTTTGTGATATATATTAATTTTTAACAAATGTAAACAATGAACTCTGTTCAAGTAATTTTGAACAGTAAAGAACTGGGTAAATTGGCTTACCAGGAAAAATTGGAAACAAAAAGACTGGGTATTATTATTATTATTATTATTATTATTATTATTATTATTATACTGTAAGTTGTTTTGAATTTATATACTGTTTTTTCGATAGTGAAACATTGGAATCATGACATTTCTTATTAGGCTAAACGTATGATTTCAAATTTTCTTCGATTCTGGAACAGAAAATTGTGAACACACATATTTTATCACGAGCCGCCACTGAGCATAGCACAAGATATTAAGATCTTTATTTACCATTTTGTATTCATCCTTAAATTTAATTTCCGTTATAATATCATTCATTACTAAATTAAATAGTAATGGACTAAGAAAGTCTCCTTCCCGAACCTCCCTTTTAATTAGTATCTTTTCAGATATTACGTCTGGATTTAATGTTCCTAATTATGTCAGGTGAAGAATAAAATGTATGCAGTTCTGCCTTATGTAACTTTCTCCTTTCTCCTGTAACTTCATCCCTCTTAGCCCCAAATATTTTTCTAAGCACTTTGTTCTCAAACACCCTTAACCTCTGTTCCTCTCTCAAAGTGAGAGTCCAAGTTATACAACCATACAGAACAACCGGTAATATAACTGTTTTATAAATTCTGACTTTCAGCTTTTTTGAGAGCAGATTGGATGATGAAAGGTTCTCAACCGAATAATAACACACATTTCTCATATTTATTCTGCATTAAATTTCCTCCCGAGTATCATTTATATTTGTTATTGTTGCTCCAAGATATTTGAATTTTTCCACCTTTTCAAAAAAATAAATTTCCAGTTTTTGTATATCATTTCGTACAATATTCTGGTCACGAGACATAATCACATACTTTGTCTTTTCGGGATTTACTTTCAAACATATTATCTCTTTATTTGCTTCAAGTAAAATTTCCGTGTTTTCCGTAATAGTTCGTGAATTTTCTCCTAACATAGTAACGTCATCGGCATAAACAAGGAATTGATGTAACCCGATCAATTCCAAAACATTTCCTAATGGCATTTTCTAAAGCGAAATTAAGAAGTAAAGGTGATAGTGCATCTCCTTTCTTTAGCCCGCAGTGAATTAGAAAAGCAACAGATAGAAACTGACCTATACGGACTCTGCTGTACGTTTCACTGAGACACATTTTAATCAATGGAAGTAGTTTCTTGGAAACGCCATTTTCAATAAGAATATTATATAAAACTTCTCCCTTAACCGAGTCACATGCCTTTTGTGAAATGCATGAAATAAATGACAGATTTCACGATTTTGGAACTTGAAGTCACCTTACTTACCGGTCTCTGTCTACTTCTTTCATACTTTAGCCGCTAGATGGCAAGACAACAGTATATGCGTATCTTTTACACAAGATTTTCACGGTTCTGTATTTTTTATTCCTTTTTCACGTTTGATAATTTGGTTTTCTTTTTCAGGACATTGTTTTATTTTACTCTATACATCTGTTCTGTATTATTTATCTTATTTTGTTCCATTTATTATCTATTACTCTCTTATAACCCATATACGACTCTTGGTCATTTATCTATATTAATTGCTAGCCGCTAGATGGCAAAATAACAGTATATGCGTATCTTTTACATAAGATTTGCACGGTTCTGTATTTTTCATTCCTTTGTCACGTTTGATAATTTGGTTTTCTTTTTCAGGACATTGTTTTATTTTACTCTATACATCTGTTCTGTATTATTTATCTTATTTTGTTCCATTTATTATCTATTACTCTCTTATAACCCATATACGACTCTTGGTCATTTATCTATATTAATTGCAATTGCATTTAAAGAGTCATTATTATTATAATTTCATTGAATGATCTGTCCAAGTTTAGTATATTAAACAGCAGAAACTTTAAGAATTCGAAGAAAATACCACACTGTTAAATAACGTTGCAGCACAGTATAAAGAAGATACAGTAAGGTCAACTAGCCCATTTCGTGGGAACAAATTCTGAGAGCGCATGTCACGAAACCTCCGCCAGATGGTTCTCCATCTACGACAGGCTGGCATAATTTAATATTAACTGAGAAGATTTATTACTCATCTTTTAACAATTTGAAAGACATGAGGCAAAGGAATGGCAACATAATCATAATAATAACTACTTCCGTATGTAAACATCATGAACATATTCACTAATTGACGCTAATTTTAGTCACTGGTACATGCTTATGTTAGTAACGTAATATTGAATCATTAGCTACATAGATCATGACATTCGTTTCGATGGAGTTACGTCAACAATGGATATAATAAAATTTTGTTGACTAGCTAATAACATTATATTAGTGATGGATATTATTTCATACCAGTAACGTTATACTTAGACCTACATGATTATTCCTATTATTGACAGTAATATTTTGTACATTGATATTGATTTTGGTTTCCAAATTGGAATTAACATACACATTAAAATTTCTAACTGTATCGGTTGAATATAATGTCTCTAAATAAGTGGAAGAAAACATAACCTCGGCTACATAATAATTACCCGATTACATTGGTGTACAGCTAGCTCTTGGATGTAGCTATGAAAGAGCGATTGAAAAGGTATAAAAATTCATATGAGCAATGACCCTTGCCCGTGTAGTAACATGCTGTAGTTTGAACTTCGTGAATGCATTATTTCCTGATTCGAGGCTTGTATAGTGATAAGTAATTAGTATACGTATGAAGGAGTTAAAAAGTGTCAAAATTTACATACATAACGATTTTTGCCCATAGTAATAACCCAACTTTGCAAGAGAATTATTTTCTGAGTTCGACTATTACAAAATTATAAGACGTAATTAGGGTTTGGTGTAGGCTCTTGTGTCTAGCAGTGGAGTTAAGAATTTGTATTACTGACTACAAAAATCCTTTACGAGAATGGAAGAAGGTAAGAATTTGTTAATTCAAATGTGTTGTTATTGCAATATATCTTTTACGAAAATGGAAGAAGGTAAGAATATTGTAATTCAAACGTAGCCTAATATAGTAAAGGAAAAGTGAAAGAAGTTACCGGGATTAACTGTTGCCAGTTAAGCATTGTCCACCAAGTGCAGCAATCCATAATTATTTAAGCATTACGTACGTAGTTATGTGATAAAAGTTGCAGTAGATAATTATTAGGCCCTCTTTGTACACCTAGGTAGTTAGGCCTACAATTAGTAGCCTACATCGGATATATAGTGAACACATATTTTTATTATAACAGGTTACCTAGAATTCTTGTTTATTTATTAAATGTTTCCCTGATGTATGTATTTTACAACATATTGTGATCCAAGATAAAATGCAATGGATATGAAGAAACAGAATAAAACGGTAGCACTTCGCTAATAGTATGTTTTACTTCAATCATAAACACTGCAATTTTATATGTATTTTGAAAAGAAAAAGTGAATTTTCATTAGACCTACATAATAAGACACAAATATCGCTACAGAACAAAGGAATAATTACAACAGTTAATACAAAGTTTCATCTGAAAGTTTAGCATGTCTGAACAGCTGATCGCTAAAATCAGCTGTTAGCTCTGCCGATACTAGCGACATGGTTGGATTCATTGAGAACTAGACTTCCCTGAGCTTGATTTTAGTACCAACAACATCAAAGGTGCCGACAAGAGTTGTCTCTACTGTATCTTCTTTATACTGTGGTTGCAGCTTGTGGTACAATTTGTACTCACTTAGTGCCATTTTAAACAGTGTGTACGCTAGTACGTACAGTACTTTCGATTTTTTGGTATAATTTGTACATTTTTCGTATTTCATAATATGGAAAGTAAAAACTGTGAATTTTACGAATGTTTGATGAGATGTCAATGTTACGTATCAAGTGCTCTGGCCAGTTTTACAGATATTATTCTATAGGACATAGTTAATAAAATCTTTAATAAAAATCTAATAGCTATTTCTGTACAGTACACACCTGTGGAGTAACGGTCAGCGCGTCTGGGCGCGAAACCAGGTGGCTCGGGTTCGAATCCCGGCCGGAGCAAGTTACCTGGTTGAGGTTTTTTCCGGGGTTTTCTCTCAACCCAATATGAGCAAATGGTGGGTAACTTTCGGTGCTTGATCCCGGACTCATTTCACCGGCATTATCACCTTCATCTCATTCAGACGCTAAATAACCTAAGATGTTGATAAAGCGTCGTAAAATAACCTACTAAAAATATTTCTGTACAGTTTACTGTGCACTTTACTGCGGTATCCCGGCCAAATAGTCACTCAGTTGAGTGCGCCCCTTGTATAATAGCAGTTGACTTGAATATACAGGGTGTTTAAAAAATACGGGGCATAATTTCAGGTATGTATTTCCCACATGTAGACAATCAAAATAGTTCATTACAACATGTGTCCGGAAATGCTTTATTTCCGAGTTATGGCTTTCACAACATTGAAATTCACCGGAACGTTTTTCTTTCCGCAGGTCGTTGCCGTCAAAGGAGACATTAAGAGGGCACTATGACAGTTCATTCCGAGGCGAAGGTTACATTCAGTGTTGTGTAGGCGTTAGACTGTGCGACATGTATTCAAATCAATTGCTTGGCCTCCACGCTCGCCTGATCTGAACCCTCTCGATTTCTACTTGTGGGGCCATTTAAAATCATTGGTGTATTCGTCTCCGGTGCCTGATTTGGAATCCTTTCGGAATCGAATTGTGGCATGTTCTGAGGACATACGCAATACTCCTGGAGTTTGGGATCGTGTTCGCAGGTCAATGAGACATCGATGTGAGGTCTGTATTCAAGCAGGAGGTGGACATTTTGAACATCTTCTGTAATGATAACGATTTGCGGAAAGAAAAACGTTCGGGTGAATTTCAATGTTGTGAAGGCCATAACTCGGAAATGAAGCATTTCCGGACACATGTTGTAATGAACTATTTTGATTGTCTACATGTGGGAAATACATACCTGAAATTATGCCCCGTATTTTTTAAACACCCTGTATAAATGTCAACGTATATGCCTAAGTTGGAGTCAGGCCACAAAGGGAAACATAGAAGGAGGAGAGTTCGGTCCGTTGCTGTGGATTGAATTCGGCGTAGCTCAGTGGTCAGAGCGCTTGGAACGTAGAACCAAGGACACGGGTTCGATCCTCTGCGCCGGAGCGAATTTTTCTCCTCAAATATTAATATGATTATTGTTAAGGATCAACAATAATTTAGTCAGCTTCAAATTAAATGTAGTTAATGGGAGTACAAATTAATTTCTTTTGAAATGAAATTTTCCCTTTCCTTCAATACTATCCTTTACTGATACTTTATATTGTTGACGCGATGATATAATTAATCGAATTGATCATGGAATTCAATGTTCCTAATTATATTTGACTCTTGATAGATGTTCTGGCTGATATGTACTGTATATCTATTATCAGGCAGTACATCTCACTTAGCGATATGTGTCAGAGGAAGAACAATTTGTATACATCTGAAGTCTGATTAGTGTAACAATTATGTACCTAATCGGCGATGTATGCATGGAGGGGGAAAGTAACTGGTCGCCCTACCTCATTGTCTCCTGGCCTTGTTGCCTCATGAGTGATGCCTTGTTGGTGTCACTTGTGGGGTCCAGACCTTTCTTTGGACAATTGACTAAACAACAATAATTATGTCAGCTGAAGAGTACAATGCGTGCAGTTCTGTGTTGTGTAACGTTCTCCATTCTCCTGTAACTTCATCCTCCTTAAGGCCGATTCACAATAGACCGGAAACGGAAAGGAGAACGGAAATATTGTTAAAATAATTAATGTATTTAAATGTCAGCATTCATGATTAATATAATAATCCGTGGCGCTACAGCCCGTGAAGGGCCTAGACCGACCAGCCGGCCGCTGGCGTCACGCCCACATGCCGAAGCAGAAGTGGACGATCATCCAACCAGAATGGAGGTATCGTGTGGTTAGCACGATGATCCCCCCAGCCCTTATAGCTGGCATTCGCAACCGGATTTCGCTACCTATTGTACCTGGGTGGGCACCGGTCCCATACACTGGGCGAAATTTCATGAGAAAATTTCTTCCCCCATGAGGACTCGAACCAGCGCGCATTCCGTACCGCGAGTCCTAGGCACGATGCCTTAGACCACGATGTCACGGCGCGGGACCAGCATTCACAATTAACTATTGTAAATGCTCATTTAAATACATTTATTTTAACATTTTTCCGTTCTCGTTCTCTTCGTTTCCATTCCCGGTTTATTGTGAATCAGCCTTAGTCCCAAATATTTTCCTGAGCACCTTATTCTCGAACAAACTTAACCTCTGTTTCTCTCTCAAAGTTGGAGTTCGATTTTATAACATAATTTGTTGTATGCAAATTTAAGTGAATTATTTAACATTGTTAGTAAGCCTATGAAGTGTTTCTGAAACTTAGGTCGTTTTCACGGGAGTTTTTTTATTTATTTATGTAGCCTTTAATAATGGAGTAAAAACCAATTTGGCTTTCAGATAAGCCTATGCCCCACTTTCTAATGCATATCAGATTACCTAACAACGAAAACTATTTTTATAGTACAATGTGGGCCAGTCGAACAGAAAGATTTCATGAGAGTATACTGTTCACATGGAGAGGCTGAGAATGAATACAACCGTCCCTTCTCTATCTACTTACTTTACAATTTATTACTCTTAGCGTGGCTAACGAGAAAGACAGGCTTCAGCACGAATCGAAGTCACGTGGTTATCATGGTCGAGTCATGGCCATCTTGACAATCGCCTAATATAAATACATGTTCAAATTTCTAAAAAAAACAAAGGAATTGCTATATTAAACTCTTGTTAAACGTCATATAAACTTATTCAATGTTGGCCATGTTATGACTAAGAATGTGACGTCGCGCCGTAGCCTGTGTTTCTCATTATCCACTCTCCTTAGGCGGTGACGTCATATCTCCGCGTTCCCTAGTAACCCAGTTCTTTGTCTCTACCATGTTTTGTTAAATGGTGCTGATCGTTACTGCAACCTGAAATTGGTTGATTTCAATGGTCATGAGAAACCTCTTCATGCCCAAAACCTAACGGTATGGTGCGCGGTTTCATCAACTGGAATAATCGGCCCATTCTTCTTGAGAATAAGGCCGGAAATGCAGTGACTGTTAATTCAGTGCGATATGTTGAAATGATACAGAACTTTTTTACACCACAACTCGCCATTTTCCAGTGAATGAAAACGCACTCCGCGGTAAGAATAAACACGAGTATATAGTATATACTGCTCTTCTTTTTAGTATATACTCTTGTTAGTAAGAATAAAAACATTTGAGTATCTACTCATTTTTGATTACATACTCATAACATGGAAGCATAGTAGAATATACTCAAGTGTCCATCTTGTACAGAATGTATACTCGTGCTTGATAAGAATAAAAGCTAGTATATTCTCATATTTATAAGTTCGTTCTCATGTTATTCTGAGTATGGTTTGTAGCAGGCTCAATTCTGAATATTTGTTGATTTGTGTTTAGTTTAAAGTTAAATAAAAAAGGCAGAATTTATGAACGATGCAGTGCCTCATGGAAAAATATAGAAAAAGACGTGAACTTCTGAAGCCTTTAACGCTTCACAAAAGTGAATGTGAAAAAGGTTAAACACTTATTTGTTATTCATAAAAAAAACATAACCTATAAAAATATGAATGGCAATCAAATTATAAGGTTAGATTATATTGTCAAATATAATTAACAGTTACAGTTTATTTGGTAAAATTTGAATTGCAAAATGCAATTACTTGTAACTTTAAATTATATACTGTATATAACTCTCTACAATAAAAAATAGAATTAGCATAACTGGAATTCTAGAAATGGATTGTAATCCCTATCCAACGTCCAGTAATGACGATTTCCCAGTATACTATTTTCTTGTTTCCTGTTTATTAACGTCACTTATATCTTTGTTTATTTATATATTCATTTACTTATTTATATGTTTATTTTATTTATTTATTTTATTATTTAATTAATTAATTAATTTGTGTGTTTACTTATTTGCTTATAAAAAGCAAAACACAAACCACTACATTATGCGGATAGCATGTGAAAGTCTATTAAAAAAACTGAGCATCACGGTGCAATGTGGTCAAAGAGGATAGGTAACACGAGTACATACTAACTTTTAAACGATCAAGAAGGCTGTAGAGATGAGTATATATTCGCGTTAGGTAGAATGTCTTTATTCTTACGAATATGAGTATGTTCTAGTGGTTACGAGTATGTAATCACAGAAAGTGCTCATACTCAAAACTATAAACCTTGACAAAGTACTTAAACTTTATTCTTACTACATACTGTTTCAACAGGACGGAGCAACAAGCCACACCGCAAGAATTTCGATGGATGCTGTGAATGCTTTGTTCTCGGGCCGCGTCATTTCTCGGAAAGGAGATATCGCTTGGCCGCCTAGGTCACCTGACTTAACGGTATGTGATTTCTTCCTATGGGAATACCTGAAAACGAAGGTGTTTGGGGGCAATCCACCCAGAACAATTCCAGCCCTAAAACAACGTATAAGGGAAGAGGTCGCTGCGATACCTGTCAATATGCCGAGAGGGGTTATGCAACAGTTCGTGACCAGACTTTTATTTATATCATCCAATGTGTGCGTTTCTATGGAGGCCACTCGGCTGACGTAATTTTTAAGAAATAATTTTTTTCTTCTTGCATACCTAATAAGTATATGATTATGTCTCGTGACGAGAATATTGTACGAAATGGAAATATAAAAATTCGAAATTTATCCTTCGAAGAGGTGGAAAAATTCAAATACCTGGGAGCAACAGTAAGAAATATAAATGATACTCGGGAGAAAATTAAACACAAAATAAATATGGGAAATGCCTGTTATTATTCGGTTGAGAAGCTTTTATCATCCAGTCTGCTGTCAAAAAATCTGAAAGTTAGAACTTTTAAAACAGTTATATTACCGGTTGTTCTTTATGGTTGTGAAACTTGGACTCTCACTTTGAGAGAAGAACATAGGTTAAGGGTGTTTGAGAATAAGGTGCTTAGCAAAAATATTTGGAGTTAAGAGGGATGAAGTTACAGGAGACTGGAGAAAGTTACATAACACAAAACTGCACGCATTGTATTCTTCACCTGACATAATTAGGAACATTAAATCCAGACGTTTGAGATGGGCAGCGCATGTAGCACGTATGGGAGAATCCAGAAATGCATATAGAGTGTTAGTTGGGAGGCCGGAGGGAACAAGACCTTTGGGGAGGCCGAGACGTAGATGGGAGGATAATATTAAAATGGATTTGAGGGAGGTGGGATATGATGATAGAGACTGGATTAATCTTGCTCAGGATAGGGACCAATGGCGGGCTTATGTGAGGGCGGCAATGAACCTCCGGGTTCCTTAAAAGCCAGTAAGTAAGTAAGTAAGTTGCATACCTAATGGTTATTCATGTACTTGTCATTTCTACTCATTAAATTGACAAAGACTAATAGTAACTTTTTATTCTTTTTCTGCGCCTTGAAATCTTTCCGTTTTAATGGCCCACCTTGTACATTTAATTTTATTATAAGGAAGTAAATATTGATTTCGTTTGTATTTATTCGGTTAGTATAATTTTATTTATTTCGTGTAAGTAGTGTTCATTGACAAATTCTTCTTTCTTTCTTACTCTCTATAAGTTCAGGAAGGTGTCTCGATTATAATTTATAACAAATTTTTTAGCTTTAATTTCGATGAGCTGAGAATCAACAAGGCTCTGTGAAATGTGTATAAAATTCTGCATCAGTTAATGAGACCATTAGTAGTTAGTGCAGTAGAGTATAGGGTGGGCAGATACATTAAGTTGAAAATGTGTGGTTTTGACTAAGACGTAAGGAACACCAACAAAATTGGATTGTTGAAACCATGATAAGCAGAGGCTACGCACTTCGTTATAAAGTTGAGAAAATTAGAGTCCCCACTCTTGCGTTTAATGCAATATTCGCATGCTTGCATTTACTAAGTGGTCAATAAAGTCGGTCAGAAGACGCAAGTTAAATTAATGGAAACTGATATATAAGAATATCCGCTGTAACTGAATAGGACTGCCCGCTCGGAGCTATAAACTACTATTTTTTACGCGGTGTCTCGCTGCCGGTAGGCGTATGTCAATGATGGGAGCTGTTTTAGTGGAAATTATACATATCCAACCGAAAAACCAGAAACTAAACACACTAGAACAGTACGAAATACACAGACTCTCAAAAACACACCCACAACAAATCCTCAATACACAACTGAATTTCAGAACACACACTGATGTCCGTATAGGCCATTTTCTATCTGATGCTTTTCCAATTCACTGCTGGCTAAAGCAGGGAGATGCACTATCACCTTTACTTTTTAACTTCGCTCTAGAATATGCCATTAGGAAAGTTCAGGATAACAGGCAGGATTTGGAATTGAACGGGTTTCATCAGCTTCTTGTCTATGCGGATGACGTGAATATGTTAGGAGAAAATCCACAAACGATTAGGGAAAACACGGAAATTTTACTTGAAGCAAGTAAAGCTATCGGTTTGGAAGTAAATCCCGAAAAGACAAAGTATATGATTATGTCTCGTGACCAGAATATTGTACGGAATGGAAATATAAAAATTGGAGATTTATCCTTCGAAGAGGTGAAAAAATTCAAATATATTGGAGCAACAGTAACAAATATAAATGACACTCGGGAGGAAATTAAACGCAGAATAAATATGGGAAATGCATGTTATTATTCGGTTGAGAAGCTTTTATCATCTAGTCTGCTGTCAAAAATCTGAAAGTTAGAATTTATAAAACAGTTATATAACCGGTTGTTCTGTATGGTTGTGAAACTTGGACTCTCACTCTGAGAGAGGAACATAGGTTAAGGGTATTTGAGAATAAGGTTCTTAGGAAAATATCTGGGGCTAAGAGGGATGAAGTTACAGGAGAATGGAGAAAGTTACACAAAGCAGAACTGCACGCTTTGTATTCTTCACCTGACATAATTAGGAACTTAAAATCCAGACGTTTGAGATGGGCAGGGCATGTAGCACGTATGGGCGAATCCAGAAATGCATATAGAATGTTAGTTGGGAGGCCGGAGGGAAAAAGACCTTTCGGGAGGCCGAGACGTATTAAAATGGATTTGAGGGATGTGGGATATGATGATAGAGACTGGATTAATCTTATTCATGATGGGAACCAATGGCGTTCTTATGTGAAGGCGGCAATGAACCTCCGGGTTCCTTAAAAGCAAGCAAGTAAGTAACTAAGTAACTAAGTGAGTAACTAAGTAAGTATTTCTACAATTTAAATATTTAGTTTATGTTCTCTTATCCTGCACTTACGTCTAGTATTAGTGCAAGATTCAACCACCTTAATATTTATTTACTTGCTTAAGTTGTATTTTTTCTTATTTTAGTAGGCTATTTTACGACGCTTTATCAACGTCTTAGGTTATTTAACGTCTGAATGATATGATGGTGATAATGCCGGTGAAATGAGTCCGGGGTCCAGCACCGAAGTTACCCAGCATTCCAGCATTTGCTCGTATTGGGTTGAGGGAAAACCCCGGAAAAAAACCTCAACCAGGTAACTTGTCCCGACCGGGATTCGAACCCGGGCCACCTGGTTTCGCGGCCAGACGCGCTGACCGTTACTCCACAGGTGTGGACTAATATATGTATATTCCAAAATTATACAGACTACACATCTCGGTCTACTAAACATTATATGTAGTGATTTTTTTTCTATTTTAGTTTTAAATTTCTAAAGTATCATATTTTTAGGATTGATAGTAATCAATATTTACTGTTCGAGTAAATATGAACATCATTTCCAATGAGCTTCCGTCCAACACACGCTAACACCACCACAATAGAGAGACAACAGAGTACGCTGACAAGTATATCACCACAGTTGCAATGTATGTGGGGGACCGAAGAAAATAGTGACGGTCTACTATCATTTCCAAAAACATTAGTCTCACAGTTAATAGTTTTTTCTAGGGAAACCACAAAAGTTAGAGAAACAT
Organism: Periplaneta americana; assembly: GCA_025594305.2. Classification (NCBI taxonomy): domain Eukaryota; kingdom Metazoa; phylum Arthropoda; class Insecta; order Blattodea; family Blattidae; genus Periplaneta; species Periplaneta americana. The sequence goes on from JAJSOF020000037.1 coordinate 24,319,415, forward strand.
TTTATTATACGTTTTTGTTCAGTAATTTATACTCTATCACCAGTATTTTTTTTTGTAGTTTATGTCGTTTACATCCTGTATAACTTGAGAAGAAACATTTTCACTGTGACCATGACGGCAAATAGAGGCTTCTTTTGACAATATCAGTTTATATTTACTGAGCATTGAAATGTAAATGTAATACGGCACACTAAATCTGTGTTGTATCCGGGAATCGAAGCTCTTCCTGACTTAACATAACATCAGGTATACCACAGGGGTCGGTACTCGGACCATTGTTGTTCACAATATATGTCAATGATATTACATCTCTTGTAAGGCATTGTAACTATCACCTGTATGCTGACGACCTTCAATGCTACATCTCTTCCCGCGTAGACCGAGTAAACGACGCTATAGACAAACTGAACGAAGACATTGATTCGATTGTGACATGGACAAAGAAATTCCATCTTAATATCAATCCTGGAAAGACACAAGCATTTATATTAGGACACAAACGGCAAACCGACGCTGTAAAGCACCTCGATATTTCCCCCGTTAAAGTAAGTACAGTGCATATCCCTTTCAGTTCTTCGGTAAAAATTCTTGGCATTCACATGGATAATAATCTCAACTTGGACATACAAATCACAGAAACCTGCAGAAAAGAATATTCTATTATCCATGTGCTAAAAAGGATAAATGTTCATCGTTCGTCTTGCTTAAAAAAGTCCCTTGTGCAGACTCTTGTATTTATCTATTTTGACTATGCTGACATTTTACTGACTGACCTTTCCAGCGACAACAAAACGAAACTTCAACGTGCTCATAACTTGTGTGTACGTTTTGTAAGCAATGTTCGTAAATATGATCACATTACCCCATCTCTGGAAGCAATAGGTTGGCTTAAACTAGATAAGAAAAGAAATTTACATTCACTTCTCCTTCTCTTCGAAATCTTGAACTCTTCTATTCCTTCGTACCTGTCGTCTCGCTTCACTTACCTTTCTTCCCACCACAATCTGAACACACGCTCTCGCCATGAAACAATACTAACAATACCATCCCATCGCACCTCCTCATACTCATCCTCTTTCACAATAGCCCTGCCAAGACTCTGGAATTCGGTACCTGCTAGCATCAGGAACTGTCGAAATAAAACTCAATTCAAACACAAACTTACTAGGCACTTGGTCAGTAATTGAGACTCGTTCAGACATGGTTTCTTGTGAATAGTTCTCTTAATCTATCACAAAATATCTTAATATCCGGTAATTTCATCACTATAGAATTTTGTTATTCTAGGTTTAATTTGTAATTCAGTAAATACAAAAATATTCTTTGTTCTTAACTTCTATGATAAAATGTCTAGCTTTCATTAATCAGGTAATTTTGTCGTACTTTAATTTTTATTGTAATTGTAATTGTAAATTTAATATTGATTGTAACTTTATTCTTCATATTATAGTTGTAATCCCCTGGTAGAGGGGCAGAGAAGGCCTGACGGCCTTAGCTCTACCAGGTTAAATAAATAAATAAATACTACTACTACTACTAAATCTGTAGGATTGACGTAAAATGATTGATTCTAGCTCACTCTTAGACTTACAGAAAATGCTCCTTATAAGAATAAAGTTAGTTTTCAATTACCAAGTTGGACATGGCTTCCCTATGATGAATTACCTACCTATTATTATTATACTGGTACTGCCTAGTACGGTTGTAGATAACATCGTCAGGTAATGTTTAATCCAGTTAGGAAGATTTTCCGTAGCGAACACTCTCGTATCAACGGCAGCTGCAACTGATGCTGCTTTTGACAGCTTTTCAAAACTCTGGCCAACCTTTCGACACTTCCAGTGTATGGGTTTGAGGAATATAAAGACCGAAACGCTTTCACGTCATGCAGCTATTGGGTTGTCTGGAGACAGGAAATTCAAGAGTTCTGCGTCGGAGTAGAAAATAAGGGCAGACGCATGTTTCAGGTGTCCGTTCTTGCTGTGACTGTTAGACTTTTATGGACTACAACCAAATGTATCTAAACATGAAATGTTTCATGAGATATAATATACGCTACAATACTGTACCTAAAATGTATCTTTCTTTAGGGCCTATACAAGGTGAACCGTAAATAACATCGTTAATTTCAGGGGGTTAAGCTATTTCCAACAAAAAAGTGTCATTACAATTTTGCTCGTTTTTGCTTTCTTTTTGAAACTATTTCGTTTATATGACGTCATTCCATTTTCAACCAATGAAGTGTAAATGAAATTTGAATTCCAACCAATCACAGTCATACTTTGCGATAATTTTTGCAGCTAGATTTAACTTAAGAATGTTTGATGACATTATTACCATTAAAAATGAAATATTATTTTAGTTAATGCAACACATAATGCTATACTGATGATATGAAAGTGAAACCTTTTGGGTATTTATGTAAGTAGACGCAGAGAAAGAATATTTTATATTAGATCTTCATTTCTATCATTTACTGAGTAACGGCTATATATATATGTTTATGAAAACTATAAAACTTACGTAAGGTCACAAAAATGAAATACTTTTATAGTTATTAATCAAGTGGTGTGGGTCTTTTCATATATTTAATATATTTATATGTCTGATTCTGTAATTTTCCTTGATAGTAATTGAGTCATGCTTTCTATTTTAGCTGCGTCTTTAAACTACATCAAAATTAATTTCATATTTCTTTGGCTTAATCGATTAGATTGTTTGTGATCGCTGCCAAGCATATTTTGTTGTAGGGAAAATAGCAGGCCATTTCACTTCTTGCTACCGTGATGAGTAAGTTTATTTCCCGCAACCAGCAACGAATGAAACACTGAAACTGCTAACGATTTACGATGGACAATTTTATTTAGGGCGCATATAAGATTCTACAACTCTGCCATATCATTCGCCTCCTTTTCCGCATCACAGCAATAGATTCCTCACAACAGCCTATATTACAGAAAATATACGGGATAACATTCATTGTTACACAAATTAATCCAGCAGTATTTGGTAGATCAGTATTGTTTGGAGGAAGCGCAAAAATTACAATTCCTAAGAAAATACCAAAAGGTATTACTTACTGATAAAATAAGAGGCCTACAAGATTTTGTAGTCTCTTGATCACATCAGTAAGATCTCTTAGTGGGAAAAAGTGATTCTGCCCTCTACATTTCAGGGTAGTTAACGAAATATGCAGCAGCTATATCAAGATGCTAAGTCTTTTGTTCAAAGCATGACAAACCTTACATTTTCTTAACTTTCACTTACAATCCGCAATGACCTGAAATAGCTACTGCATTACTCCCACATGCAAAACCCACTGATCATCCTGACATTGTTACTTGCGATTTCGCATTGAAACTCAAGAACTGAAGACGGATAGGTTCAAGGAAAAGTATTTGGCATAAAAAAAAATTCAGAGGGAGTATGTTTCACTATTATGGAAGAAAATAACTTTCAAAATGTCTGATATTCTTCATTGAAAATCTGAACAGTTTTTATTTGAACTTCTTATGGACTTAGTTTGCAGCATTTGCTGCAGAAGCCACTAGTTCTATATATTTCAAGGAACGTAGTGACAAAACCGGACTGCTCTTGGCAGACTCCATTTTCCGTTGAATCTTCATGTAGTTGATTTAGCGTTTAAGTAACAGACTAAAATTATTCGCAAACGAGTTTTATGATTTCGTATTCCGCATTATTTATCCGAAGCTTTGAGCTCTGACGTCTTGGAAATAACTTCTTAGTATATTTTAATATCCATCACTCGGTTCATAAGTAAAGAATCAATTTATGTAAAATGCTTAACGATGTGTTAAACGGGATGTAATTGAAAAATGGACAATTTTTGAGTGACAAATGGTTTCGTATTGGAATTTAATTTCAACTTCCCTTGCACTTCCAACTTAAATATTTCTTACTACTATTTTATTATGCTTTAGTAAATAATAATAAAAGATACTGACAAATTTCTTTTTCTTTTTTTATTTATTTAACACTTATGCCACATTTACAATCTTCTACAATAGACAATAAGTAAATATTATAAAAGAATATGACATGAGTGGAGGTGTTATCCTATGACAACACTCCAAAAGAAAAATAACAATGTTTCAAATAGCTGTAGTAAAAATGAATGGAAGGTCAAGAGCATTGGTCCTTTTAAGTCTTCTTATTGTTTGACTATTATCCAGCAAATTTAATGCACAATGATTGGGATGTTGATTTAATCGGTGCAGGTATTTTTACTGAACTTAGAGATTTCTTCTTTCACAGTTGAAATGTTGAGGTCAAAATGAATGACATCATTACCATGGTGCAGTGACAATGGAATGTAAAAGGAATTTCTTAACCCTGAATAATGATAATTTTATTTAAATGAAACATTTTGTGTATTTGTCCTTTCAGATTTGACTTATTATTTTCCTTAAATTCGCAAAGCTTCATTTCCCACACTAGTTTATTAAACCTTGTCGGACCGTAAAGAAAACAACTATCGCAATGTACATATTTTATATTTTGTACAATATTATAGTATTGTCATAACGAATAGAAAGAAGAAGTGTGCGCACTCCTATCTGTTCAGCATTGTCGACGGTGACCAAGAGAATTAGTGGCGCTGCGATCGGTATTGCTCAGTTGGAAGCGAATATCCATAAAAGAAGCAGTAGAGTGTTCGTTCATTTCGTTTGCTTTTTTAGTGTATTTAAGTGCGTTAAATACTTTAAGTGCCAATACACTAATCTGCAATTATTCGTACACGAGTGACAAGTGAGTAGCTCTGACGATTTATTTATTAAAGGACGAGATTATTATGTTTTTGTCGTGTTATATTTGAAGCAATACCTTCGTGTTTTGTTCCGGGTTGTAGGGCGTGCGTGTTTCATTTGCTTATGCAAACAGAACAGACAATAAAAGAAAAATTGAGCGATGGAATGTGGGGCGACATATTTCACGAGTGCATAGACAGTATTACCTCAATAAATTGTAATTCAGCCACCGGAAACAGGATGCTGCTTGGATCATGCCATGGATATCATATCGAAACTAATTTTTCACTATATGAAATGTCGGTTCTTCTTCCGGACGAAACAAATCCGACGAGAACTCCAAGGTCCGAGAGCCGCCAAATCATCTCGTAAATTCTCCAAAGTGTCGGACAAGTAACTGTTGGTGAGTACATATTGCATGCCTACAAGCAGCCCTAACTTAAGTTTTACATATTAAACTATGATTTGTTTTACAGTGTGATGTATATGAATGTGTTTTCTTTCAAATAGTCTTAATGTTGTAAGTACAATGCCAGTTACGTACGTATATGGAGCGAAAGGTAAACAGTGCAACTTACGTTAAATGTATTTACGTACTTACACACGGAACAGACTGAGCGAACTCTGCACTAGCGCCGCGTGGTATCGGCCGTTTGAATTAACAGAGTGCGCCCACTACTTCTTTCTATTCGTTATGGTATTGTGAAAGTTTAATTTTCCTACCAATTTTTTTATATTGTTCTATTAAAATTATAGCATACTAGTGGCTCGTGCAGCAAATGGTGCAAACTAAGTTCATTAGAAGTTCAAATAAAAATTTTTCAAATTTATTTTCAGTGAAGAATACCAGACATTTTGAAACTTATTTGCTTCCATAATAATGGCATGTACTCCCTCTGAATGTTTTTTATGCCAAATATTTTTTCTTGAACCTGTCCTCCTTCGGTTTTTGAGTTTCAACACGAAAACGCAAGTAACAATGTCAGGACGATCAGTGGGCTTTTTATGTGGGAGTAAAGCTATAGCTATTTCAGGTCATTGTGGATTGTAGGTGAAAGTTAAAAAAAAAAAATGTTAGGTTTGCTATGTTTCGTACAATAGACATAGCATTTTGGTATAGCTGCTGCATGTAGAGTTTGAAATGTAGAGGGTAAAATCATTTTATCCTGCTAAGAGATCTTGCTGATGTGATCGGGAGACTACAACATTTTGTAAATAATACATTTTGGTCTTTCCTTAGGAACTGTAATTTTGCCGCTCTCTCGAGCCAATACTGAAGAGAATGACGCATATAAATATCTACTCCACTTACTTACTGGCTTTTAAGGAATCCGGAGGTTCATTGCCGCCCTCACATAAGCCCGCCATTGGTCCCTATCCTAAGCAAGATTAATCCAGTCTCTACCATCATGTCCCACCTCCCTCAAATCCACTTTAATATTATCTTCCCTCTACGTCTCGGCCTCCCCAAAGGTATTTTTCAGTCCGGCCTCCTAACTAACACTCTATATGCATTTCTGGATTCGCCCATACGTGCTACATGCTCTGCTCATCTCAAAAGTCTGGATTTAATGTTTCTAATTATGTCAGGTGAAGAATACAATGCGTGCAGCTCTGCGTTGTGTAACTTTCTCCATTCTCCTGTAATTTCATTCCTCTTAGCCCCAAATATTTTCCTAAATATCTGCACCACACCGCCATTAAGTATATGAAAAGACCCAAGCCCACTTGAGTAATAAGTATAAAAATTTTTTATTTTTAATAACAATATTATTATCTTAGTTATAGTTTTGTAGTTATATACACTATATAGCCGCCACTAAGTAAATAATAGAAATGAAGATCTAATTTAACATATGCTCTATATCTACTTGTCTGGCTGCGAAACCAGGTGGCCCGGGTTCGAATCCCGGTCGGGGCAAGTTACCTGGTTGAGGTTTTTTTCCGGAGTTTTCCCTCAACCCATTACGAGCAAATGCTGGGTAACTTTCGGTGCTGGACTCCGGACTCATTTCACCGGCATTATCACCTTCATTTCATTTAGACGCTAAATAACCTAGATATTAATACAGCGTCGTAAAATAACTCAGTTAAAAAATACATCTACTTACATAATCCCACTTTCATATCATGAACATAGCATTAATATGTATAATTAATGAAAAAATAGTCACATCAAGGCATTAACTATAGTAATATTTCATTTCTAATGGTAATAATGCCATCAAACCACCTCAAATTTTGTAGTTTTTAATATCCAATATACAGCTGTACCCAGAAAATTACACACCGCAGAATCAGACCTGTAAATTATTTTAGTAAGAGTTGAAATTTTTAATAACCAATTGAATTTGAGCTCTAAATATGTCAGCAATCTTGCAGGGCATGGCCTTCGTGTAATAGCCTATTGTTTATTGTAGTGTGTGTTTTGTTTTATCCTGTAATGCAATTAGTTCTCAAAACTGACGAAAGATGGATTTTCGAAAATAGGAAAATTATGTAGGAAAACTAACGCTTCACTGAAAACTACTATTTTTCTGAAAAACTTTGGGTGTCAAGCTTCAAAATGAGGGGTCATTTATTAAAATCCGTTCAGCCGTTTCCCCGTAATTTTTATTACCAGTTCAAATTATATGTATAGATAGCCTATTAACCTGTTGTATCCTATAGGATACTTTGTCAATTTAAGGGCTAAGTAATAGACCTACAATTGTATGTTGAAACATATTTTAGTAGTCATGTTTTGGTTTCAGTTATCTATACTAATAATAAATCTGTAGCCGAAATTTTTCTGGTAATTTTCGATTTTCCAAAAATAATTGGTCCTAACATATATAATTAACCACCCTGAAACCGAAAATAGCTTTTTCAAATTTTTGTTTGTATGTCTGTCTGTCTGTCTGTCTGTATGTTTGTTACCTTTTCACGCGATAATGGCTGAACGGATTTCGATGAAAATTGGAATATAAATTAAGTTCGTTGTACCTTAGATTTTAGGCTACATGGCATTCAAAATACATTATTTGAAAGGGGGTTATAAGGGGGCCTGAATTAAATAAATCGAAATATCTCGCTTATTATTGCTTTTTGTGAAAAATGTTACATAACAAAAGTTTCTTTAAAAATAATGTGCGATAAGTTTTATTCCTTGAAAAATTTTGATAGGACTTATATTTAATGAGATAAATGAGTTTTAAAATTAAAATAACTGCCATCTAAGGCCGTGTAATGAATTAAAAAACAAATGACTTCGTCTATAAGGGGCCTTGGACAGCAAAAATCGAAAGCTATGATAGATAGCCTACAGAGAATGTTTCTGTGTTTGTATGAAGTAATATCGGAAGCTAAATTAACCGATTTGTATAATTAATTATTATTTCACCATTGGAAAGTGTAGTTTCTCTAGATGGACATAATGCTATAATGTTATTACAGTAAATTCTGATATAATATAATATAATATAATATAATATAATATAATATAATATAATATAATATAATATAATATAATATAATATAATATAATATAATGTAATATAGTATGTAACATTATATAATGTAATTTAAGTTATTTGAAGAGTTCAGAACCAAAGTGGGCCAAGCGCCATTTACTGAATACGTAGAAAACAAGGGTTAAAATTATGTTATTACCATAATTCAATGGAAACCTATAACAAGTGAAATAAAATATACACATTAAATCTAAATGATGTCAATCTTCATTAAACTATGGTTGCATGTAATAAGAATTACGAATCATGTTAAAGGAATTGTCATTGCACCAAATGAGTGTCTCTGGACCAAAATGATGGCATTTTAATTATTTGGATGCAATTTAAATTAAGTAATATATTAAACGATTTATCCTTCTATCAAACACGAATGTTCCCTGGATCAAATGTCCTATTTTAATTATGTAATTACTTTATATTTATTTGTAACGGGTGCAGCGGAGCGCACGTGTACGGCTAGTTATATATATATATATATATATATATATATATATATATATATATTAACATGTTGTATCCTATAGGATACTTTGTCAATTTAAGGGTTAAGTAATAGACCTCCATATTATGTAGACCTACATTTGTATGTTGAAACATATTTTAGTAGTCAAGTTTTGGTTTCAGTTACTACAAAATAAGAACAGCACCACACTAAAAGCTTCTTTCTTCTGCATAGAGTGATGGAACCGTGTGCTATTCGAGTGCTTTGATAGGTGTACTCAACGTAAATTAATGCAACGGATACAAAGAAATCCTTTAAAACTCCGCGATTAAATTTTGCAAGGTCCTTCCTACAAAAGAGCAGTCATGAAACTTAAAACCTATTATTCATCTCGAAGTACGTCAGGCGTAATTCTTCACAACTGCCAAGAACTTCCTAGTCTTGGCTTATAAACTCGTGCCTACATACACGCCCTCTACTTAGAGATTAGCTCTTGCATCAAAGCTAGAGTAACCTTAAAAACCACTAAAAAAAGTCAACGCCTTTGACGGGTTTCTAGCAAGAATTTAAGGCAAAATGAGACCGTGATCATAGGTACAGAGGAAGAGTGAAGGCGTGGAACGAAATAAGAGGGACAGAAATAAAAATTGCGTGAAAATACATAATGTGTGAGGAGAATGGAGAATAAAATTGAAGGAATATAGGTAAAGAAGGGAAATAAAGCAATTAAGAAAAAACTGGAAATAGAAGAAACGAAGAAGGCAAATTAAAAGTAGGAATGAAAATAGTAGTAGTAGTAATAATAATAATAAGGATAATAATAATAATAATAATAATAATAATAATAATAATAATAATAAAATGATTTATTTAACCTGGCAGAGTTAAGGCCATACGGCCTTCTCTAACACTCAACCAGGAGTAAAACTGCGTTACAAAAAACACTACAAATTTACAAAGTACACTACAATTTTACACATAAAACTGAATAAGATAATAATAATGTAATGTAAACAACAAGTAAGTAGAAATCAGACATAATATATAAAATACAGAAAGAAAGGAAAAAGCATAATAAAATGTGAACAGAAGGTCAAAAAAAATGAGACATACAAAGTATAAAAAAATAAGACAATTATTGATAATAATAATATTATAAGGCTTTTAAGGAACCTGGAGGTTCATTGCCGCCCTCACGTAAGCCCGCCATTGGTCCCTATCCTGAGCAAGATTAATCCAGTCTCTACCATCATATCCCACTTCCCTCAAATCCATTTTAATATTATCTTCCCATCTACGTCTCGGCCTCCCCAAAGGTCTTTTTCCCTCCGGCCTCCCAACTAACACTCTATATGCATTTATGGATTCGCCCATACGTGCTACATGCCCTGCCCATTTCAAACGTCGGGATTTTATGTTCCTAATTACGTCAGGTGAAGAATACAATGCGTTGTGTAACTTTCTCCATTCTCCTGTATCTTCATCCCTCTTAGCTCCAAATATTTGCTAAGAACCTTATTCTCAAACATCCTTAATCTCTGTTCCTCTCTCAAAGTGAGAGTCCAAGTTTCACAACCATACAGAACAACCGGTAATATAACTGTTTTATAAATTCTAACTTTCAGATTTTTTGACAGAAGACTAGATGACAAAAGCTTCTCAACCGAATAATAACAGGCATTTCCCATATTTATTCTGCGTTTAACTTCCCGCGTGTCATTTATATTTGTTACTGTTGCTCCAAGATATTTGAATTTTTCCACCTCTTCGAAAGATAAATCTCCAATTTTTATAGCTCCATTTCGTACAATATTCTGGTCACGAGACATAATCATATACTTAGTCTTTTCGGGATTTACTTCCAACCCTATCGCTTTACTTGCTTCAACTAGAATTTCCGCGTTTTCCCTAATCGTTTGTGGATTTCTCCTAGCATATTCACGTCATCCGCATAGACAAGAAGCTGATGTAACCCTAATAATAATAATAATAATAATTATAATAATAATAATAATAATGATGATGATGATTTTAATAATAATAATAGTAATAAAATAGTGCAGTACAAAGCTTATAATGAATACAATATTTTTAGGTAGATACAGTAAGGAAAATTATGATTATATATAGCTCAACTTATCACATTATAGATATACCATTATCGGAAGTGTTAGGCCTACTATAAATGATCTTTCCGATTACAAACTTGAATAACTATCGTTTGGAGACACTTAGAAACATGATATTTGTATCAATGGAAAGAGAAACTCAAATATTATTTTTATTATGTTGGTGAACCTGTCGCATATTTATTAATTTCGTGCTAGGAGACGATATAACAGAAAAATGGCTGCAAACGAAGACAGGAGGGAATTTTGTGAGCTAGATTTTCACATATCCAGTCTGTTGTCACTGTACAACGCAGTTTTAGAAGAAAATTTGGTGTTGATCCACCCAGTGGGCCAAGTATCCGTAAGTGGTACGCTGATTTCAAAACGAGGGGATGCATCTGTAAGCGGAAGTCAACCGGCCGTTCATCAGTAAGTGAGGCAAATGTGGAGCGTGTGAAAGAGAGTTTTACACGAAGTCCACAGAAATCCACCGTAAAAGCCAGTAGAGAATTAAATATCCCCCAACAAACTGTGTGGAAGATTTTACGGAAACGTTTGAAGTTCCATCCATTCCGTCTGCAATTGTTGCAAGCTCTGAAACCAGACGACAAAACCAAGCGACAGTCTTTCTGTGAGGAGATGCAACTCGGAATGGAAATTGAAGGTTTCAACTAATCATTGGTGTTTAGTGACGAAGCCACTTTCCATCTGTCAGGAAAAGTGCACAAACACAATGTCAGGATATGGGATTTGGAAAATCTTAACAATTATGTGGAACATGTACGCGATTCCCCCAAAGTGAACGTGTTTTGTGCTATAAGCCGTGAAAATGTGTATAGCCCTTTCTTTTTTGTCGTGGCGACAGTCACAGGTAATTCGTACCTAGAAATGTTACAGTTATGGCTTCTTCCAAAACTGGATCAGGACATCGAAAGTCTCATTTTTTAGCAGGATGGGGCACCACCCCATTACCACTTAGATATCAGAAACGAACTGAATACACGACTTCCAAGGAGATGGATTAGACGTGCTGGCCGTAAAGATTTATAATGTTTGCTTTGGCCTCCACGTTCCCCCGACCTCACTCCTTGTGATCTTTTTCTGTGGGGTTTTATAAAACAACAAGTGTATCAGCCACCATTACCACCTACCATTGAGGATCTTCGTGTACGTATCACAGAGGGCATTGCATTGGTGGATGACATGGACACCAAGGTCACCCGATATGACTGCATGTGACTTTTTTCTATGGGACTACCTAAAGGTCCGTGTGTTTGTACCGCCTTTGCCACATGATTTAGAGGAACTAAAAACCAGAATTCGAGAAGCTGCTGCCACGGTCACAGAGGATATGTTGAAAAGGGTATGGGAAGAGTTTGATTATCGTTTGGACATCTGCCGTGTCACTCGTGGTTCACACATTGAGTCTCTGTAAAGTGTAAAACGAACTTTGAAAGATTGACTTTAAACTGACGTGTGTTTGAAAGTGCTATCATTAGTAGCTTTTGTGTAATAAATATTGAAAGTGTTACCGGACTTTTGATATGCCCTGTATTCATTCCCACCCTCTCCATGTGAACAGTATACTCTCATCAAATCTTTCTGTTTGACTGGCCCACCTTGTAGTATAAAATAGTTTTCGTTGTTAGGTAATCTGATATGCATTAGAAAGTTGGGCATAGGCTTATCTGAAAGCCAAATTAGTTTTTACTCCATTATTAAAGGCTACATAAATAAAAAAAACTCCCGTGAAAACGTCCTAAGTTTCAGAAACACTTCATAGGCCTACTAACAATGTTAAATAATTCACTTAAAATTGCATAAAACAAATTGTGATATAAAATTGGACTCCCACTTTGAGAGAGGAACAGGGGTTAAGGGTGTTCGACACTAAGGTGCTCAGGAAAATATTTGGAACTAAGAAGGATCAATTTACAGGAGAATGGAGAAAGTTTCATAACGCAGAACTGCACGCATTGTATTCTTCAGCTGACATAATTGTTGCTGTTTAGTGAACTGCCCGAAGACAGGTCTGGACCCCACAAGTGACACCAACAAGGCATCACTCATGAGGCAAATAGGCTAGGAGATAGTGGCCAGTTACTTTCCCCCTCCACTGCATACATCCCAACTAGGTACATAATTATTACACTAATCAGACTTCAGATGCATACAGTTTTTCTTCCTCTGATACATATCGTTAAGTGAGATGTACTTCCTGATAATAGATGTGCATATCAGCCAGAACCTCAATTAGAAGTCAAATATAATTAGGAACATTGAATTCCATGGTCAATTCGATTAATTATATGATCGCGTCAACAATATAAACCTATTTTCTGGGTAGCAGTAAAGGATAGTATTGAAGGTAAGGGAAAATTTCATTTTAAAAGAAATTAATTTGTACTCGCCCCCTACTTTTAATTTCAAGCTGGCTAAATTATTGTTGATCCTTAACGAGAATCATATTTGAATAACTTCAAGGAAAAATTGTTTCGGGGCTGGGTAACGATCCCAGGATCCTTCGCTTAGCGCACGAATGCTCTCCCGACTGAGCTAACCCAGGAACTATACACAACACCGTCACACTTTTTCCTCTGTATCCACACAACTCAAATGGGCTGACAAGAAGCCAGAACCCAACTTTGAGTGCACACAAATTCTTAAATTGTGAGAAAGGGAAAGGCGTAGTTTTATTTAAACAATATCCTGGTGCCAACAAATGGATTTGTAAACACGAAGGACTCTCCAACAGCGAATGGCGCGATGGCATTAAAATGGTTGGAAATGTTGCTGCAGTACGTGCTGTGCCGGGAAGATCTCAGGACAACCTTTGTAGGCATTGCCACAACGAGGTTGAAACTCTTGCACACGTCCTGGGATCCTGTCCGCACAGGGAAGCTCTGCGAAACGCTAGACACCACCAAGTACGATCAATTATAGCTACTGCCCTTAAACATGCCGATTACAACACCTTTGAAGAAGTACATGGTCTTTCCGTCACTGGCAGTACACGGCGCATAGATATAATAGCTTTCAAGGAATCTACAAGATCTGGATACATAATTGATCCCACTGTGCGTTTCGAAACGGATGAGGAACAGCCATCAGAAGTGGATAATGAAAAAAAGAATATCTACAATCCTACCATTCCCTATTACCTAAAAAAAAATACCAGCTAAAAGAGCTTGAAGTAATCGGACTTCTGGTTGGAGCAAGAGGTACCGCCACTCTCTTCATGAAAGATGTGTTTAAGAGGCTTGGAACACCTACATCTATTATTCCGATTGTAACCTTAGCTGCATTGAAAGGATCAATTGCTCTCCTGAAGAATCACCTATATTCGAAATCAAACTAAGTTCATTAGCATTCTTTACTTTTTTGTAACACCTTTCTAAAAATAGGTATATTTTCACTAATCTCAAAAGGAAAAAAATATTTGCAGTTATGTACTTGTAGGAATTTCATTGTCAAAACAAAATTAATGGTTCACTGAACTTGTAAAAATTTCTATGGTTAAATACTCTTTGTCCCTTGTGGCAGCTCACGAATGGTGAGAAGATATAAATTTATACCTCCAGTAACGAAATATATTATGCAAATCTGACTTTCAGGTAGTAGCTCCCTGTAAATAGAGATGGAAGATATTTCACAAACCGATATTTTGTCACAGGTATTTTTTTGTCACAGATAAACCTGTGACTGATGACGCGAAATATCTGTGACGAAATATCGCTATCGAAATCTGCTCCGTATCAGTACTCTGTAACTGATATTTTCTCCTCTACATCGTGGGTTTGCGCATGCGCATGATACAATAACAGCAATCGGGCGGTGATATTTGATTATTTTTTCGTGATATTTTGTTCAATATTATTTTTTTCAAAGTGATGATTTGTTGCAAAGTTATTAGGGGCATTATAATAATATAATCATGAGTCTGACATTTTGTTGTCATAGTTAGTCTGTATAGCCTATCGGTCTTACTAATAAACCGTGTATAGTTTTTATACGAGACTTATGCAGCGTTGAGACAGAAAACTTTACTAATAAACCCTGCATAGGCGATGGATGTATATGCAATCTGTAGCTATACAATGGGAATTGCTTTGCAATAGTTATATACACGAAACTCCTTGTTTAAGCGTTGCATATAGAGAAAAAATGGCCGCCCCTCTAACAGCTGTTCGTATCGACTGTCATTTTATGATGATGGAGGCCTTGTAACCACAGAACAACACACCAAAGAGCACAGAATAAGTAGAATGTTATTGCTATACCTTGTACTCTTTGACCAAAATATAGTGTGGTAATCGATCAGAGCCAGTTGTACTATCGATTCTTAACATGGCACACTAGAGCGCTCTACCGGATGCAATAGAGAATCACAGATATTCTATTACCTTTCGTAATGAAGTAATGACGAAACTATGACGTAGTTGTGTTAACAGTTGTACTGTTATACACGGCGTATGTAGTGATTATTAGTAAGGAATTTACACACGACTTATAAACGAGCTACTCATTGTATAAGTATAAGACAGTTAAACGTCTGTATATAGAGTTTTTATTAGTAAGACTGTATATTTTTTTATAAATATTTTATGTATTTCCCGAGATCTTTATATTTTCATATAACTGTGAATTTATGTTAACTCATATGTATTTTCCACTCAATTTTTACGCAGTAACAATATTTGTTCAGTTATACTTTCAATTAGGCCTATAAACACAATAGTTAAAGGAGTTTACAACATTATTTTAATAATTTTACGTGTACTTCTCTCCTTTATGTTGATCCAGTTTTAATGTATAACTCTAACACAAACAGTGCATCGTAGTATTAATTAAAATAATTTAACTTAAAATAGAATTATTTGTAATAAGTTCATTGTGTTGTTTATGGTTATGAACTCTTAGGAAATCGTGCAGTGCTTCCTAAGATTGGTACTCGTCTGGGGTGTCATTCCACCCCAATTAATAGGCCTAATCAATGTTCTAAACTTGACATTTAGTGATATTTGTCTATATATTGTTAAAATCATGAACTTGCAAGTAATTTTCAACTTTTAAATATAATAATATGGGGTAGTTAGCAAAAATTGACAATTTTATAAATTCCAAAAATATCTGACATCTAGCAGACACTGCTCCATCAAATCGTTCTCATTGCCCTTGCACACTTTTAAAATAGGCCTACACTTACACATAAATGGGATAATTAATTACATTTGAAAATAAGGGGTATCAAACGTAAATCATGTTAATTCACTCTGTGTTCCTGAACGTTATGCTCTTCCGAACTTTCGAAGCATTTCTCACAAGCCGACAACAGTACCTATAGTATTAAAACCGAATGAGACAAAACTGGCTAATATAGTGGGCAACTTATTTGGCTAAACTAACTTTGAGATAGTTTCCTTCGTATTCCCCTTATACATCTCTCATATATACGAATCTGTGACAGGTTAGGTTTGGTTAGTTTAGTCTTTGTTATGCCTTGAAAAGGGACATCATTTTATTTTTACTTCAATTTTTATTGAATGTTTTTTTAATGTACTTCACTCCCACCCCTTCTACTAATGAAGTTCCAACTGTCCTCCAGACAGGCCGCATATAGTAAACAGCACTGAGTTAGTGAGTATAGTACGTTCCAGAAATATGTTCGCGTTTTCCAGTGACGAAAGAGCTTTCAATATTGAATAATATTTTCGCACAGGTACTGTCGTCCGTTTGCCTACGTCGCAT
The DNA here is from genome assembly GCA_025594305.2 of Periplaneta americana. NCBI lineage: Eukaryota > Metazoa > Arthropoda > Insecta > Blattodea > Blattidae > Periplaneta > Periplaneta americana. Next base: position 24,335,997 of record JAJSOF020000037.1, read on the forward strand.
CCCGATTTCCCCCACCTGCTTCTGCACGCCCCTCTGTAAAAGCTGGGCTGTCTTAGCTCTTTTTGAAAACACTAATTTCTGTTAGGAATTGGACGTCTACGTAATATTATGAATGAATGAATGAATGAATGAATGAATGAATGAATGAATGAAATAGCCTTTGGATTTCCCGTGAAGGGCTATGGCCTCCTAAAAGGGGAGTTTTAGAGATCATGCGGTGAGCTAATCCGCATGACTGTAGATTCTGTTCTATATAAGTTTTGTTCGTCGTTTGTGTGTGTACACTTGCGCTCTCACTCGATACTGGCAAACTGTAGCGATCTCCATTCTTCTCGGTTCTTGGCTGTTCTGGACCACAGGGGTCCAGCTAGGCTCTTGAAGAAGTCCGCCCATCTGGTCCCAGGTCTTCCTCGGTTTCGCCTCCCGATGCGTGGGTCCCACGTGGTGGAAATATGCGCCCATCTGCAGCCTTGGAGTCTCGACACGTGGCCTCCCCATTTCCATTTCAGGCGTTCCCCTTGGTGTGCCATGTCTCTGGTGTTTGTCATCTGCTTGAGTCTGGTGTTGGAAATCTTGTCTCTGAGGGAGAGTCCTAGGATTTTCCTCTCCATTTTGCGCTGGCAGATCTGAATCTGCGTCTTCTGGTTCACGGTCGGTTTCCAGGTCTGACAGCCGTACAGTAAGGTTGGGAAGATACAGGATTGCAGCACCTCCAGCTTTAGTTTGCGGTTCAGTTTCTTGTCAAGGAGTATGAATTGCAGTGACCAGAAAGCTCTCCATGCTGATGCAATTCTTCTTTTAGTTCTCTCGTCATGCAGCTTTTGAATCCGACCAATTGGCCCAGATAGATGTATTCCTCCACGTACTGTAATCTGGTTGCGTTGACTTGGATTGGTTGTGGTTGGCTGTTCGTCATGACTTGGGTTTTTTCCATGTTCATGCTTAGGCCTGCGTGTGCGCTGCAATCGCTTAGTTCCTGTATCATCTCTTGTAGGTCGGTGGCGTTTTTAGCGAAAAGTACGATGTCGTCCGCGAATCTTAGGTTCGTCAGCCGATATCCGTTTATATTGATTCCATGTCTTTTCTTCCACTTTAGCTTACGGAATATGTCTTCCAGGAGGCTAGTAAATAGCTTTGGTGAGATCGGATCCCCTTGTCGGACTCCTCTTCCTATTCTGAATATTTGTCCTTCTCGTTCTGTCATCACGATGGCGTGCGAGTCTCCGTAGAGCTTAGTTAGGATGTTGATATATTTGTGCTCGACTCCTGGTTACTCAGCGCCTGTAATACACAGGAGTGTTCTACCGAGTCAAATGCTTTCTTGAAATCTATAAATGCGAGATAGAGGGGAATATTGAATTCGTCCGTTTTACCACTTGGACGGACAGTAGATAGCATGTCTGAGTAATTTTATCTGTGCGGATCGGGCAGAAGTGAAGATTGAGTTTACAGTACGTAAGGTACTCTTTTATAGAGTAGGTACAGAATTATTTCAACATGAGTTACTAGTACGAAGGACAAAACTGGCAATTAGATGCAATAGTCTAGGCCTATAGTGCGATAATATGCACAAAAGAACTGAAGCCTGTATCGAAATGAACGCCCACTATTTTCAAAAATGTGTTTAAATATCCATATTATGATTATTTTTCAATTTAATTTCATTCTCTAAATTGTACGCTAATGTGCCGTAGACAGTATAATATAAACTGCATAATGAATACGTCCGAATAGATAGCTCAGTTTGTGAGTAAAAACACTTATTGTTAATACAGTACTGCATTTTGATTAAATAAAAACCTAATGGAAATTATCAAACTCACAATCGCGATATTTCCTAGTTTACGTAAATGGCTGAACTATTTTTCTTCCCTCCTGTATCTAGTAAAGTGATTTGTTTGTGTTTTACGCCACTATCATCGAACTCCAGCCGTGGAAGGGGGTAGCGAACGGTGTTTCCGGTTCTCTAAAGGTATAGCCAGGTTAATATTAAAAATGTTAGTAAAAATAAAATGATGTCGCTTTATATACGATCAACTGCTTCTCCACAAAATCAAATTCAGTGATTTTCACTTCCGAAATCACCGAAACTACCTCAGCGCTAGTTTAACTTATAACTGCAACGATTTTCACGTTACCAGTATTTCTTGTGTAAACTCATGTCTGAACAACTGTTTTGTTTTGTAATTACTTTCCAATGTTTTCCCGAATACTTATGTTTCGTTAATTTTTATTCTACGACTCAATATTAGGTTAAACGAGCGTTCAGGGACTTCCGCCGATTTCGGAATATACACCGACGCACTTATGTTAGGTTAGGTTAGTTTAGGCTTTTATTATCCCGTCATGATGAAGGTGAGAGTGACTGAGTGTCATTTTTTGTTTTCTATGTTGGCAGTTCAAGTGCGTCGGTGCCTATTCCAAAATCGGCGGAAGTCCCTCAACGCTAGTTTCTACCCAATATTATAACGTTAATGCACGACTTAAAATAATTTATCCATTATAGTATATAGGCCTACAATAAAAAGGATCAATTTTTAAAACGATGATTAGGATAATCACATAACCTCAATTTCTCCATATCCAACTTACTTACTTACAAATGGCTTTTAAGGAACCCGAAGGTTCATTGCCGCCCTCACATAAGCCCGCCAGCGGTCCCTATCCTGTGCAATATTAATCCAGTCTCTATCATCATACCCCACCTCCTCAAATCCATTTTAATATTATCCTCCCATCTACGTCTCGGCCTCCCTAAAGGTCTTTTTCCCTCCGGTCTCCCAACTAACACTCTATATGCATTTCTGGATTCGCCCATACGTGCTACATGCCCTGCCCATCTCAAACGTCTGGATTTAATGTTCCTAATTATGTCAGGTGAAGAATACAATGCGTGCAGTTCTGTGTTGTGTAACTTTCTCCATTCTCCTGTAACTTCATCCCGCTTAGCCCCAAATATTTTCCTAAGCACCTTATTCTCAAACACCCTGAACCTATGTTCCTCTCTCAGAGTGAGAGTCCAAGTTTCACAACCATACAGAAGAACCGGTAATATAACTGTTTTATAATCCAATTCCTCATAGAAGCTATTCTTTATATGGTCGTCTTTCTCTTCTGTAGGGGCGTGAGCATTTATAACTATGATGTCGCACCATCTACCCTTAAGTACTAAATATGATAACCTGTCACTGACAAATTCGACCTTTTTTACTGCTGATTTTATTCTTTTATGAACATAGAATCCTGTTCCTAATTGGTGATTATTGTTTCCTTCCCCATAATACAACAAGTAATCGCCTATTTGTGTTATGCCGTTCCCATCTAACCTAACCTCTTGTCTATTCTATATCTAGCTAGTTCTTTAGCTACTAATGTTACCCCTCCTGTTCTATAAAGACTAGTTACGTTCCAAGTGCCAAATCTCAAAACCTTATTCCTTTGCTGTGGTCGTGCCAGAGAATCAGTCCTATTCCGAGGCTTATTATAGGGATACGTAACAAGCTGTTTTTTACGGTGATGGGTTGTTAGCCCTTCGCCCAACCCCCAAGCTGGAGGACCACACCTTATCGGCTGTCCACGACTGCTTATTCAATATATTCGCAGCTACCCTCCATATCTGGAGGCCGTCTCCTCTATCCGCAACCTGAGGACGCGCCATGCCGTGGTGATAGGGACCCACAATACATGGACCATATCCAACTACATTTAAAAATTATCAACTGGTTCAATATCTACAATATAACCTCTTGGTACATGAGGTTAACTTTTGACATGTTACTGTTCAGTTATTATTTGTGTTTATTTGTTAATGGTACATGTACATAATTTATTTGTTGGATTTTTCCCATATAACTTAAATCACTGATGTGTGGTGTGTATATTTGATATTTGATATTTGATATATTTGGTCACAGCACTTCTTTACATGTAATGGTGTACCTCACATTTCTGTATCCGGTGCCACCATTAACACTTACATTAACACATATTTGCAGTACATGTCTACACAACTTCTACCAATTAAACTATGTACTTTTTTTTATTATTATTACTTGTTCAATCTCCCTTTCAGTATTTCTCCTACATTTCGTTTGCTATTCTCTATTTGATCATTAATCGTAATATATCTAAATTTATATATGCCTTCCAAACCCCCTTTTTCCTCTAACTACTATTCACTAAGATTTCAATTTCACTTATTCTCTACAAATTATCATATTGAATTATTTGCCTTACTTGTTCTTTGACCTTTCCTCCTATATGTCTCTTATATTCATTTACTGTTCCAACGTTCAAATGTCAGTACTAATTTTATGCTGTCACTTGTTCATTTCTTTTAACCCTTTTTCACTTTTCACTCATTCATAATTGCGCTCACTTTCAACTTTCTCTCTATTCCACTTACACCTAAACCTTTCACAATACTCTCACTTCCTATAAATCTTATATTTCTCTCTACACATCAGCTTATACACTTTCTCGCTCCCCTATACTTCTCTATCATTTACAATTACAATTACCCTTTACTAGCACTTTTTGATCATATCCCCACATTTATTAATCATATCTATTAACATTGCTATATCCTCAGCTGTCGCAGGTTCTGACCTTTCATTACTGCTTGTCTCTGCTTTATTTCTATCTCTGTCTTTCTTTCTATTTCCTTCTTCTTCTTCTTCTTCTCCTATTCCTCTTTTATTCCCCCACGCTTTCACTTCCACATCCTAGATTTCCACTCACACTCGCACCCTTAGGCCGGGTGCACACAGAATCAGACGCGACGCGACACGGCGCGGCGCGACGCTACGTTTTGCTTTACAACGCCTCGCGACAGCTTAAAACTGTCTGCTCGCGACAACTGATTTCGTGGCTGTGTGGGTTTGGAAAACTGGCCTAGGCTAGAAAATGGCGTCAATAATAGAGGACTGCCTATATGAAAAATTCTATTGTATTTGCTTATTATTTCCTAAGGACGCAAGCTCCTAAAAATCTATACGATTGAAAGAGTCTTAAAATTAAAATGTACTGCACAAACGTCATTTTTTATGTTTATGACTACTTCACGACTCACAATAAAGAAAAATAATATATTAAATCAATAATGAGTGATAGTATAGAGCAGAGAATTAGGCTTACTACAAATTACACTGGTCAGCAGTCATTTTGCGCCAGACATAAAACAAATTCTTACTAATTTCGACCTCCTGAATTAAAAAATAACAAGCAAAATGTTCCATCACTTTGGGTTTTCGAGATGCACAATATAATTAATTTTTTGTGCATTTTATTTAAAAATCACCGTATTAGGTGTGTAAATATTTTGTTTTACAAATGTCAAGACCCATTATGTGAAAACAAATGTACTATATGTAGGGCACCATGTTAGAAGCACTTGTAGAAAGGGCAATTATTTTATTGCCCTTCTACGAGTCTATTTCAAGGAGTGAAACAGGTTCGCGGTATAAATTCACTTGAGTTTACCTGATTTTACTTGAGATGTGCATTTCTTTCACGGTGAGCTTAATTACATTACTGTAGTTTATATTATGCAATATATCACCATGTCAAAACCACTTCTAGAAGCGGAAATTGTTTTGTTGGCCTTTTCGGTTCCATTTGGAGGGGAAGAAATAGGTTCGCCGTATGAAAACGCTTCAGTTTACCAGGATATTTCTGTGGTGTTAGTATTCTGTGTAGGACGTGTAGGCTATTTCTTTAAAGTGTGCTTTAATGATAATATTCAAAGTACGAATGGTTTATATGTGCGGATTTGAAGGTTGTAGCAATGCTTTTGGGATGCAATTAGGCTACACAAAATTTTGCTGCTTTCTGTACGAATTGGACAGTCGCGCTCCAGATATTTTATTTTTATTTTATTTTATTGGGTTATTTTACGACGCTTTTTCACGATCTAGGTTATTTAGCGTCTGAATGAAATGAAGGTGATAATGCCGGTGAAATGAGCCCGGGGTCCTGCACCGAAAGTTATCCAGCATTTGCTCGTATTGGGTTGAGGGAAAACCCCGGAAAAAATCTCAACCAGGTAACTTGCCCCAACCGGGATTCTAACCGGGCCACCTGGTTTCGCAGCCAGACGCGCTGACCGTTGCTCACAGGTGTGGACTCGCGCTCGAGATAAGCATTATAAAATAAAACGACAATCACTAGAGCCAAGGAAGAAAATTGTTATACATCAACCCCTTGTACCTCAAAGCGAAGTAATTTTACTCCTTTTACACAATAAGTTAGGGTTAATGAAGAATTTTGTTAAAGGGATAAATTATAAAACTGAAGCATTTAAAAATATCCAGGAAAATATTCTTGCTATTAATAATCCGTGGCGCTACACCCCGTGAAGAGCCCAGACCGACCAGCCGGCTGCTGGCCTCAAGTCCACATGCCAAAACAGAGGTGGACGATCATCCAACTAGAATGGAGGTATCGTGTAGTTAGCACGATGAACTCCCCAGTCATAATATCTGGCTTTCACTATCTATCGTAGCTCCCCAAGTGCATCACGATGCTAGGTGGGCACCGGTCCCATACACTGGCCGAAATTTCATGAGAAAATTTCTTCCCCATGAGGACTCGGACCAGCGCGCATTCCTTAAAATTTCCTGCTATTAGTGATTCAAAAATAAAAGAGGGAGTTCTCAATGGACCACAAATTAGAGAAATAATGGACAATCACTTCGAATCTTTGCTGGAAGGAAAAAAGAGAGCCGTCTGGATTGCATTCAAGGAGGTTGAATTAATTTTCTGGATAACTGTAGAAGTGAGAACTATGAAGAACTAGTGAAAAATTTACTGTTGGCGTATTAAACTAGGGATTGTAAAATTTCCCTGAAAATTCACTTCCTTCACTCACATCTTGATTTTTTTCCCCGAGAATTGTGCGATTTCAGTGATGAGCATGATGAGCGCTTCTATCAAGAAATTTCAACTATGGAAAAAAAGATACCAAGGACAATGGAGTACCAATATGCTAGCAGACTATTGTTGGATTTTAGCTCATGATGTACCTGATGCCCAGTGTAAAAGAAAATGGAGAAAAAAAAAAGCTGTAATCTTCTGAACAGTGAATATTTAGCCTTATTGTCATTATATAAAACAATATTTTGAATAGATAGAAATTCCAAAATTTCTCAAAAACCGTAACCAACAACTGTTTTTATTGCCATACAGTATTCGTATTCAGGAGGTTCAAATTATGTAGAAAATATATATCACATGCCTAGCGCAAAAAAAAAAAATGTTAATATTTGTTACGCAGTGTTATTATTATAAATATTATAAATTATTATTCACCTGGTGCTTTCATCTCATTTGCAATTTTTCACATATTTTCAGAAACCACATTATTATCGTGATATTGTTTCAAAGATTGTACAGAATGTATCTTTCCTGTATTAAATCAACTAATTTATCCTCATCGAGCTCCATTATGAATAATGTGCACTACACAGCAATAGTATTTTTGTAGATAATGAAAGCGTGCAATCATAGCCACTACTAACGCATGCGCAGTACACTGCCGCTATCAGACAGTCTCCTCGCGACCAACTTCAAGCAGTAATTCGATGTTGTCTCTTCGTGTCGCCTTGTGTCTCCTCGCGACCGTCGCGCCGCGTCTGATTCTGTGTGCACCACATCATAAGAAATCAATGGGAGACAAGTACCACGAGACAAAATGTCGCGTCGCGCCGCGCCGCGTCTGATTCTGTGTGCACCCGGCCTTAGTCTTTTCACTACTATCTTCCCTATCACTTCCTGACTCTTGGTTTCTCTTTTTATCCCCACTCGTCTTTTTTTTAACACCTGTGCTTCTTGTTCCGTTATTGTCAGCATTCCTTCTGGAGTGCGCTAACCTTACTGCCATCGTATGGAGACTAGGAATCTGCTTACGCTGCTTGATCACATTACACTTATCTTCTCGATTGTGGTGTGTATAGAGAAATCGTATTCACATTTCACTGCTCTTCAATATTTTCTGTTAATTTTTATCGGTGTGACAAAATTACTGATAAAAGTCACAGATATTTAATTGTCACAGATACTTGAAAATATCGTTTGAGTTCATCTCTACCTGTAAAGCAGGTTTGAGTAATTTCAAGGAAAAATGGATAGATCATTTAACGACCAGAGGCCTGTTTCTCAAAACTCTCGGACTAGTAATACCAGTCTGTACAGTAGTAATATTAGTTTATTTTACAAGTCTGTGTTTCTAGAAACTGCAAGGGTAAAACAGTAGTTACCAGTTCACAGACTAGTAATATTGGTCGATTTCACCAGTTCGTAAGTGATTCTATTTCTCAAAATGCTAATCTAGTTGATTATACTAGTATTCAACAGGAGTATTCCTTCAAGACTCTAAAGACTGGTGATTTCTATACAGGCTGTTTAAAAAAATACGGGGCATAATTTCAGGTATGTATTTCCCACATGTAGACAATCAAAATAGTTCATTACAACATGTGTCTGGAAATGCTTCATTTCCGAGTTATGGCCTTCACAACATTGGTCCCTATCCTGTGCAAGATTAATCCAGTCTCTATCATCATATCCCACCTCCCTCAAATCCATTTTAATATTATCTTCCCATCTACGTCTCGGCCTCCCCAAAGGTCTTTTTCCCTCCGGTCTCCCAACTAACATTCTATATGCATTTCTGGATTCGCCCATACGTGCTAATTTTTGCAAATATTTAAAAACAATAATTAACAGTGCAATTTAGGCGAAATTGCAGTGGTAAGTTTCAATTTATAATTATTACTATATTGAACGTCTCTAAAAATAATATGTTAAAAGCCTAAAGCAGTAAAATCAATATGTCACTTAAGCGGTAAGAAGAGGGAAATTGTTATGTGTGTTAGGTTGGGAATACTGAATGTGGAATTTTAGACTTACCACGGATTGGTTTTGTGCGGAAACCAAGCAAATAGGGACGATCTCGCACAATAGTAATATACGTTATAAGAGCGGTATGTTGACGTTTTCATGTTCGAGGAAAAGATTGAAAAAGCGAAACGTAGTTGAGCTTTTTTATTTCCGAGAACATGAAAACAAACATACCGTTCGTTTATCGTACATTATTTTGTGCGAAGATCGTTTATTACATAACTGAAAGAGGAATTTCTAATTAGTTGCAATGAAATCTCCATGTTGGTTTCTGTTTAATGACGGCAACTTTGGAAAACCAAAATATCTTTCTTCAACATTGTTGCTATAAAATGTTTTCTGTGTTTACTATACTCCAGCAGGCCGTGATATACGTCTGTCTTTTTTTTTTCCAGTCTATAAATGCGAACTCAAAACAAACGGTAAGGTTATGTAATGATTTATTTTTCATTTTAATATTTTAACAATATTATTTATATAACATATTGCAGTAATAACATCGGCATCTGGAATCTTGTTGATTTTTTCACGGCTTCCTTAATGTTACTTGTATCAGGAATGCAATAAGTTTCGTGGAGTAGTAGACTTTACTTAATTTTTGTAAATATTTAAAAACAATAATTAACATTGCAATTTAGGTGAAATTGCAGTGGTAAGTTTCAATTTATAATTATTACTATGTTAAACGTCCCTAAAAATAATATGTTAAAAGCCTAAACCAGTAAAATGAATGTCGCGCTTAAGCGGTAAGAAGAGGGAAATTGTTATGTGTGTTACCTTGGGAATACTGAATGTGGTATTTCACACTTATCGCGTATTGGTTCTGTGCGGAAAATAAGCAAATACGCACGATCTCGCACAAAATATTTTGAGAAACAGAACCTAACAGAGCTGGTGAAATATATTCTGGTAACTAGTAACTGGTGAACTACTAAGCTAGTACTTTTGAGAAGCAGGACCCAGGAATAGAGATGGGAACGATATATCGGTTTTTACGAAATACCGATATTTTCGTGATATATCGATATATTGATATCGAAATTTTGATTCAATATATCGTGTAATATATCGGTTTTCTCATAAATTTATCGGTTTTTTGTATTTGTTTTTGTTTTTGTGGAATTATTATGAACAACAAAATCTACACTAGTTAACTCCGATAATTCCCTGAGAGATGGCGTTAATGAAAGTCGGCAGTTAAATAATTGCGCAACCTTGAAATATCCAACCTAATCAATGCCTTTCTCTGATTGGCTAGTCTGGAATGCGAATTCAAACTCTTTAATATGCAGAACCAAATTCAAAAGTCCCGCGTCGTGGCGTCGTGGTCTAAGGCATCATGCCTAGGACTCGCGTTACGGAATGCGCGCTGGTTCGAATCCTCATGTGGGAATAAATTTTCTCATGAAATTTCGGCCAGTGTATGGGACCGGTGCCCACCCAGCATCGTGATGTATTTGGGGAGCTACGATAGATAGGAGAAATACGGTTTCGCAAAAAGCTATAACGTGCTAACCACACGCTACTTCCATTCTGTTTGGATCATCGTCTACCTACGGCATGTGGACGTGAGGCCAGCAGCCGGCTGGTCGGTCTTGGCCCTTCATGGGCTGTAGCGCCATGGATTTATTTTACTTTACTTTACCAAATTCAAAATGCAACATATGCGAACGTGAGACTGAGACGGGAGGTTTACTACTGTTTTAGTATTAATGTTCTCCAAGGCGGCAGCAACTGCCACTCTGAAAAGGAATCGTCTGACTTCAAAACGTTTATTTCTATGTTTTAAAATGGAAAGAGAAACAAGGATATAATATTGGTTTGAGATTTGTTTACAGCTAGGATTTCTATGCACAACCTAGTAATGACATTGTTTTCTTATTATATATTTTAGTACATAAACATTCTATCCCCATCATCATCATCATTATCATCATCATCTTCTTCTTCTTCTTCTGCGGACCTCTGAAGAAGTAACTAAAGAAGAGACTAGTGAAGTGCTTTGTGTGGAGTGTAGCATTTTATGGGGAAGAATCATGGACATTACTACGAAGTGAAGAGAAGCGAATAGAAGCACTTGGAATGTGGATATGGAGAAGGATGGAGCGTGTGAAATGGACAGACAGAATAAGAAATGAAGCTGTGTTGGAAAGAGTGGATGAAGAAAGAATAATGCTGAAACTGATCAGGAAGAGGAAAAGGAATTGGTTGGGTCACTGGCTGAGAAGAAACTGCCTACTGTAGGATGCACTAGAAGGAATGGTTAACGGGAGAAGAGTTTGAGGCAGAAGAAGATATCAGATGATAGACGACATTAAGATGTATGGATCATATGCGGAAACAAAGTTGAAGACAGGAAGTAGGAAAGACTGGAGAATGCTGGGTTTGCAGTGAATGATCTGCCCTTGAGTAGAATACTATGAATGTGTGTAATATATATATATATATATATATATATATATATATATATATATATATATATATATATATAGTCCACACCTGGGGAGTAACGGTTAGCGCGTATAGCAGCGAAACCAGGTGGCCCGGGTTCGATTCCCGGGCGGGCAAGTTACCTGGTTGAGGTTTTTTCCGGGGTTTTCCCTCAACCCAATATGAACAAATGCTGGGTAACTTTCGGTGTTGGACCCCGGACTCATTTCACCGGCATTATCACCTTCATTTCATTCAGACGCTAAATAACCTAAGATGTTGATAAAGCGTCGTAAAATAACATACTATATATATATAATAATAATAATAATAATAATAATAATAATAATAATAATAATAAAGAAGAAGAAGGCGGAAAATAAGAAAGCCTGGAGAATGCTAGGTTTGGAGTGAAAGACGCGCCCTTGGATAGAACACTATGAATGAATGAATGTTTCAATATCAAATACTGACCTATATAGAGTTCACTTAACACTTTCCCATTGTATCGTTTAAGCTCATCTCACCTCCTACATCATTTTGATTTAGGTTAGGAACTACATAATAATAATCGTATTGAAAATGTATTATTTATCGTTCCAATTTTACATTTAATCTTTTGACTGTCATGTTAATTTCAATGCTAATAAATTAAAATGTAAGTAAGTTTATTGTAATAAATGTACACCTGAAAATATAAATTTTGCATTAGTATCTATTAATTTGCTAACGGAATAGCGATATATCGAATCGTTTCGATATACCGATATATTTTCTGCAAAATATATCGTTTATCGGAATTAGGTTTGCAATATTAACATATCGGCATTTAAATTACTTCCACCATTTTTACCCAAGCAGGTGCTCGATGTAATGTATCATCTATATCGTCTAAGTGCAATTAATATTGATAAAAAAAAAAGAATCGTATGCGGGTTATAAGAGCGTAATAGATAATAAATTGAACAAAATAAGATAAATAATGTAGAGCAGATGTACGGAGTAAAATAAAACAGTGTCCTGAAAGAGAAAATGAAATTCGCAAACGTGAACAAGAAATGAAAAATACAGAATCGTGAAAATCTTGTGTACAAGATACGGATACAGCTTTGCCATCTAGCGGCTAAAATATGAAACAAGTAGACAAGGATCGGTAAGTAAGGTGACAAGTTCTAAAATCGGGAAACCTCTGTCATTTATTTCATGGATTTCAAAAACGACATTTAACTCGGTTAAGACAGAAGTTTTATATAATATACTTATTGAAAATGGTATTCCCAAGAAACTACTTCCATTAATTAAAATGTGTCTCAGTGAAACGTACAGCAGAGTCCGTATAGGCCAGTTTCTATCTGATGCTTTTGCAATTCACTGCGGGCTAAAGCAAGGAGATGCACCACATAGCTACTGTAATGTGCTAGGCAAGGCCAATGAAATCAATGTTTTTCTCTTAATATTGAATCATCTAACAATATTTCTCGATCTCCGTTCTCGAAATAATTATCAAGTCAACAAATATTCCTTAAGCTCTATTAAATTACCAGAAAAGTATTTTATGCGATATCGTGCGTATTTGCTTGTTTTCCGCACAGAACCAATACGCGGTAAGTGTGAAATATCACATTCAGTATTCCCAACGTAACACACATAACAATTTCCCTCTTCTTACCGCTTAAGCGCGACATTCATTTTACTGCTTTAGGCTTTTAACATATTATTTTTAGAGACGTTTAACATAGTAATAATTATAAATTGGAAACTTACCACTGCAATTTCACCTAAATTGCACTGTTAATTATTGTTTTTAAATATTTGCAAAAATTAAGTAAAGTCTACTACTCCACGAAACTTATTGCATTCCTGATACAAGTAACATTAAGGAAGCCGTGAAAAAATCAACAAGATTCCAGATGCCGATGTTATTACTGCAATATGTTATATAAATAATATTGTTAAAATATTAAAATGAAAAATAAATCATTACATAACCTTACCGTTTGTTTTGAGTTCGCATATATAGACTGGGGGGGGGGGAAGACAGACGTATATCACGGCCCTACTGGAGTATAGTAAACACAGAAAACATTTTAAAGCAACAATGTTGAAGATAGATATTTTTGTTTTGCAAATTTGCCGTCATTGAACAGAAACCAACTCAACTACGTTTCGCTTTTTCAATCTTTTCCTCGAACATGAAAACGTCAACATACCGCTCTTGTAACGTATATTACTATAACACTCAATGTATTGTAGAAGAAATATACCGTCCACCACTGTAGAGTAAGTTAGCATGCCTAACCGTGAAACAAGCGAACCCGGGTTCAAATCCTGGTTGGGTCAATTTACCTGGTTGAGGTTTTATTCTGGAGTGTTCACTCAACTTGTTAAGAGCAAATGCGAGATACTTTCGGTTTTAGACCCTAGACTCTTTTCGCTGGCATTATCATCTTCATCTCATTTAGACGCTGTATAACCATAGCAGTTGAAAAAGCGTCATGAAATAACCGATTTAAAAAAAGAAAAAAATTCCGTCTACAGCAGACGGCTCCAAAACCGTACTCGCGAGTAAGCCCCTGAACGGAACCGAAGCCAGTACGTATAGAGCGTACTCCGCCTCACCCATCCCCACCTGTACTGTACTCAATGTTTATGAGCAAACGAAGAGCAGTGGTGGACTGCCATTATCCATGTGTTGGTCGGAGTATTCCCCGGTTCACAATACCTTCTAATCATGGACGTAGTACATTCAAGGATGAATAGGAAGAGAAATTTTTTTGTGTTTTTGGGGAGAACGTGAAATGCTTAATTTGTTCGAAAATTCTTAAGCGTGTGTTAAAATTCAACATGCGACGACAATACTTGACTCTTCACAAAGAATATCATACAATTACAGGCATGTTGGACATGTGAAAATAATTTATTTTGGGGTATCTGTATAACTGTTAATTATACAAAATAATCAGTAGGGTAAATTAGGGTCTGTTGGACAATCGGGTATATTGGACACTTTGTACTTTAACGTGTTACCTCGCCACTTGTGGGCACCACATTCTGCTAGAACTCATGACGGAAGTAGCCGTCATTGACTTCTAGCAGAATGTGGTGCCCACAAGTGGCGAGGTAACACGTTAAAGTACAAAGTGTCCAACATGCTCGACTGTCCAACAGACCCTAATTTACCCTATATTACAATACGTTTACATTCAGTTCCGCATGACATACTTATAGCTTTTGTTTAATTTTAGGTGAAATGCTTAGGCCTACAAATATTTTGATAAATATAAAGCAAGGAAATACAAACACAAATCATACACGTGTTCTCAGTCTTAAACAAAAAAAAAGCTTCTTGCTAGCTATGTTCTAGCTTGCAATATTGAAAAATCAATGAAGCCCTTTACAGAAGCATCATTTGTAAAATCGTGCATACAGGACGTTACTAAAACACTGTGTCCAGAACAAAGTCAAAGTTTAAGAAAATTAAATTGTTTCCAATTACAGTTCAGAGAAGGAATTTCAAGATTGTAAATGTAATTGAATCTGAAGTCGAAACCACAATTAACCAGTTTGTAGCTTACTGACTTGCATTGGACGAAAGCACAGATAGAAATGACAAAGCTCACCTAGCCATTTTCATCCGAGGAGTTAATGAACATTTTACTGTGTCTGAATGTCTTCTAGATGTAATTACAAAATACAACTGGAGAAGATCTTTTCCAGGCACTAAAGGCACTATAGAACAGAAGAGGTTGAATTTGCAATGGCCTGTGTCAATAGCAACAGACGGGGCTCCATCTTCATATATGTATGATATTTCTTATTCTTTTGATATTATTTGTAAACATAAGCAGACCGTTGCCGCGATCCCCCACTGACCGCTCCCATCTGTTGAGGTATATACGAGTCTCTTCCCCTTCTCTAGTCTTACAGCACACTGTGTTCGGCGGGCAGCATCTAGAGCACGAATGACTATAAAATTTTTGGAGACCTCTGGTCTACAGCGTCTGCTTTGTCCATCAGAAACTCATCACGACCAGGACGGAGATCGAACCCGGATCGCCTGATTGGAAGACATTGTGTTAACGCTATGGCACAGAAACAGATAAGTGGTCTAGACCATCAGCTTGTTACTCAGGAACCGTGAGTTCAGTCCCTACTAGGACTGGGATTCTTTATTTAAAAAAGCTAGCGGCGTAGTCTAGGCGTAAACTCGTTTGCCTCTGACCCAGAGCTGCTCTCGGACGTGTCAGCTGGTTGGAGTTATCGGAGGTTTTTCCCAGCTGTAAGGCAAATGTCAGTTAATCACATGATGGATCTTCGGTCTCATCTCTCCAAATCCTTCTCCCTATCGCCGATTTCATCAACACTATACAGGGTGATTCACGAGGAAAGGTAAAAAATCTAGGATGTAAAGTCTGAAGTTATTCTGAGTCAAAAAGTTCATATGAATATGGGTCCGTTTTCGAAAGGTTACGGAGATATGGCTCTTTGGTTTAACAAAAATTTCTGAGATTCCATTGTACTAACTCGCATTTAGAGACAGATAACGGACAAATTTAAAATTTACATTCACCTATGCATACATACCTAATATTCTAGACGTCGGGGTCGATGTTTTCGCACATTTTCAAAGGTACCTCCTTCTGCTTCAATGCACTGTTGCGTTCGGGCGTGAACCGCGCTCGTCGCTCGGGAGAGTTGCTCGTGGCTGTTCTTTATGCCGCATTCAAAATACGGTCGATTAGCGCCTCTCTCGTTCCCCCCTTACTTTGCTATACCAAGTCTTTCATCCAACCCCATAGATAGTAAATGCTCTTCGATATGGAACCCTTCTGTTCGGAAAGCGTCGTTCATATTTAGCGACGGCACGCAAGGAACTTCCATCGCACAAACCATAAACATACACAATATCGGCGTATTCTGTAGTCGAAAATTTATAAGGCATCTTGAAAAACAAGACTTAACACTTCCGATAACTGTACCTGTATAACTACTGTACTGTAGGCAGCTGACTGAACTGCTGTGAACTTATAAATGATAGTGTATTTGTGTTATGTGCTGGTTCTGTGTCATTACATCAGACAATGGGAGGCAATTGATCATTTGTAATGCCCCACCACCCGGTTTGTGAGGTGAATGAACTTCTTTTATCTACATCGTCCACAATGCAGATTCCAATGTTACGTCATTCGTTGCGATCGGTGTCCTTGTCTCACTTTCTCACGTCAGCAGCAAATGGTAACGTCTGATTGGGGGGAGACGTTTTACCAAAAAAATGCATCTAGCTCCCCCATCGTTCGAACTTTTTGACTTAAAATGGCCTAATATATCGTGTCTTAAATGTTTGATCTTTCCTCGTGACTCACTCTGTATAACTAGTATTTGATACAACATTTTTAGATAACATTATACAAATTTATTGAAGAATTCGTTCCGGACAAGGTCACAATTTTACTTTTGGGGTTTATCTTTTCCTCAAGTTGAGTATAAACACCGTTCCGCATTTCATTTATCATTCCATAACATTCCCGATCGCCGATTAGCAACGCATTGAAGGATTAGTTCTAGTAGAAGAAAGGTTTTCTGCTTCGAAACCTATCTACACAGCAAATCACAACAAAGTCAGTTAAGTGTGGATTGGAAATGCAAGAAGCTAAGTTATTATTACAGCTTTAAGTTGTAAGTTTCGGGAAACGCATTATTTCTGTTGACCATTGGAGACATGTTAAAAACAATGGCAACTCTACAGCATAAATCATTTTGTGTTCTGCAGCTTGAGAAATTAAATTAGTAACAGAAATGTTTCACACACATTTCAAAATTGACCATCTACCACATCGTTGGTTTGGTCGTGTTACGGCCGCTGATTTGGCTTATCGTTCTTGGCCTGCCAGGTCACCAGACTTGACACTGTGTGACTTCTTTCTATGGAGATATCTGAAAGATGTAGCTTATATGCCACGTCTATCCCAAGATTTTGAAAATGTAAGACATTCGATCATTGCTGCGATTGCATCCATAAACAGAGACAAAATATTGGAGAGAGTAGATAGAAAAATTATAAATTGCAAACAAATTTATTATTATTACTAATGTACAAAATATTTATTACTCCCCTGAAAGAGAGGGCGGCAAGAATTTGAATATCTTATTAATGTATGTCGTGTAACAGTGGGTTTTCGTATTGAGTGTTTGTAACATGCCAATACAGGTGGCACGGGTTCGAATCTCAGGTAACTACTAGTTGAGGTTTTTTTCGGGGTTTTCTGTCAACCCAGTATGAGTAAATGCTGGATAACTATCGGTGCTGGACTCCGGACTCATTTCATCGGCATTATCACCTTCATTTCATTCAGACACTAAATAATCTATTATGTTTATACAGCGTCGTAAAATAGCCCAGTAAAAAAAAGTCAATAAAAACATTGAGAGTTTCTTAAATTAAGTGCACAAAGGTATTGTACAGGGACATCATTTTATTTTTACTAACATTTTTAATATTAACTTGCCTATACCTCTGGATCAACGCCGTTTGCTACCCCGTTCCACGACTGGAGTTCGATGATACTGGCGAAATATATAAACAAATCACTTTACTAGGTATAGGAGGGGAGAAAAATAGTTCATCCATTTACGTAAACTAGGAAATATTGCGCTTTTGAGTTTGATCATTTTCATTAGGTTTTTGTTTAATCAAAATACAGTACAGTATTAACAATGCGTGTTTTTACTCAAGAACTGAGCTGTCCATGTGGACGTATTCATTATGCAGTGTATACTATACTGTCTACAGCACATTAGCGTACAATTTAGAGAATGAAGTTAAATTTAAAAATAATCATAATGTGGATATTTAAACATATTTTTGAAAATGGTGGCCGTTCATTTCGATACAGGCTTCAGTTCTAATGTGCATATTATCGCACTATGGACTATTGTACCTAATTCCAATTACTAGTTTCGTTTTTCGTACTAGAAACTTATATTGAAATAATTCCGTACCTACTCTATAAAAGGGTACCTTAGGTACTGTAAATTCAATCTTCACTTCTGCCCGATCCGAAAAGATAAAATTACTCAGACATACTATCTACTGACCGTCCAAGTGGTTATGTCGTAGGGTCGTAGAAAGGGAGGAAATCACGTGACAGTTAATTACTTAACAATGCCCTTTTATTTAAGTTATTTTAAACAGTTGTATAATATTACGTAGACGTCCAATTCCTAACAAAAATTAATGTTCTGAGAAAAGAGCTAAGACAGCCCAGCCACTAGCTGGCGAACAAAAGCTGGTGGGGGAAACCGGAATACGACGTAGGCAAATGGACGACAGTACCTGTGCGAAAATGATTCAATATTGAAAGCTCTTTCGTCACTGGAAAACGCGAACATATTTCTTAAACGTACTGTTTACAATGACCGTAAGCCTACTTTGACTGTATAGGAAGTCTTGGATCTGTGTGGAAGACGGTTGAGCTTCATTAGTAGAAGGAGTGGGAGTGAAGTACATTCAAAAACTCAGGTACAATAAAAATTGAAGTAAAAATAAAATGATGTCTCTGTATAATTAATAGTACTTAATGAAATTGTTGCCATAATTTTGAAACAGGGTGTTTATACTATGTAAATAAAAAAAGAAATCAATATTATCGTGTAACATTGCTCCATGTATATGAATACCTTTCAGAGATGTACGAGTCTAAAAAAATGCTGATAAAATTACAGCTTTGTAGCTTCTCTCTTCAAAAGAGATACGTGCAGTCTCTTTTTACTCTACCGGAACTAAACTTTTTCAATCGTGAACTCTTTCTCTAAATATTTTCAAACTCCTGAAAATTTTATCATCTAGTTGAGCATACAAAACCTTGAACTCAGGAACTCCAAAAACGAAGAAAAGTTTATTCCATTAGCGAACAACATCAACATTCCTATACCTTTCAGACTTGTTTACTTGAACTTAACCTGTCCACTGCACAAGTACCGCCCTGTGTCTGTATAAAATAGTTTATCCGCTGATGTTTACAGATGTCCGTGGAATTAACGCTTTTACCTGTTCAGTTAGACTTTTATATATTACGGTGTGGTTGTGCAAATTTTATGTGAAAAAAGTGTACGTAGCTATCAATTTTATGCTTTAGCTAGGGAATATCAAAACTTGTATCAACATAGCAGGTGTTAAAGCTGGAAAATCATGTATTGAAACTTACTGAAACGTTCAGTTTATTTTGTAATCAAACTTTGTGCTTAATTAAGTTACACTGACCAGATGGGATACTGGATTAACAAAACTAAATAATAATTTATTTATTTTATTTATTATTTACTAATAATATTTGTGTGCTGATCAACAGCCAGAGGCCAATTATAGTTCAGCACAATACACAAACAGAAGATACAGGACATCATTTTATTTTTACTTCAATTTTTATTGTACCTGAGTTTTTGGATGTACTTCACTCCCACCCTTTCTACTAATGAAGTTCAACCGTCATCCACACAGATCCAAGAACGCATATACAGTCATAGTAGCCTTACGGTCATAGTAAACAGTACGTTCCAAAAATATGTTCGCGTTTTCCAGTGACGAAAGAGCTTTCAATATTAAATCATTTTCGCACAGGTACTGTCGTCCATTTGCCTACGTCGTATCCCGGTTTCCCCCACCAGCTTTTATTCGCCAGCTAGTGGCTGGGCTGACTTAACTCTTTTCTGAGAACATTAATTTCTGTTAGGAATTGGACATCTACATAATATTATACCCATACAATTGTTTAAAATAACTTAAATAGAAGGGCCTCGTTAAGTAATTACCTGTCACGTGATTTCCTCCCTTTCTACGACCCTACGACATAACCACTTGGACGGACAGTAGATAGTATGTCTGAGTAATTTTATCTTTTCGGATCGGGCAGAAGTGAAGATTGAATTTACAGTACGTAAGGTATTCTTTTATAGAGTAGGTACAGAATTATTTCAACATGAATTAATAGTACGAAAGGCGAAACTGGTAATTGGGATTAGGTACAATAATCTATAGTGCGATAATATGCACATTAGAACTGAAGCCTGTATCGAAATGAACGGCCACCATTTTAAAAAATGTGTTTAAATAATCCATATTATGATTATTTTTCAATTTAACTTCATTCTCTATATCGTACGCTAATGTGCTGTAGACAGTATAATATACACTGCATAATGAATACGTCCACATGGACAGCTCAGTTCGTGACTAAAAACACTCATTGTTAATACTGTACTGTGCTTTGATTAAACAAAAACCTAATGAAAATTATCAAACTCAAAAGCGCGATATTTCCTAGTTTACGTAAATGTATGAACTACTTTTCTTCCCTCCTATACCTAGTAAAGTGATTTGTTTATATATTACGCCAGTATCATCGAACATCAGTCGTGGAAGGGGGTAGCAAACGGCGTTGGTCCAGAGGTATAGCCAAGTTAATATTTAAAATGTTAGTAAAAATAAAATGATGTTCCTGTACAAAGTACGAGAATAAATAAAATAATCTCTTAAATCAAGAAAAACATACATAGATAAAATTGAGGACAAGGACAGTAACTACTGATTCCCATGCAAATTGGCATATTTTATGCATATACAGACTGGAGAAAGAGTTTTTGAATTTCTGTTGTAAGAAGTTTTTTGAAACCCTTTGTAGGAATACGAAGGCTGATATTGTTTATGATAGACTCACAATCAATATCACCCTTGATAACTTTGCAAAAAAATTGATAATCAAGATTTTGACGTCTAGAATAAAGCCTACAACAGTTAAAATATTGACAGGTAATCTCATAGTTGAAGTCAGAGGAATTGGGTATAAATCGAAGAGCACATAAAGAAATAAATTTTCTTTGAATATTTTCCAATTTCACCGAATCAGTTGAAGTAATGGAATTCCAGGCTACAGATGCATATTCAAGTCTAGATCGAACCAAAGTAAAGTATAGAATTAATGGAGACGCAGAAGTAGAAAAAGAATAAGTTACAGACCTTATTAAACCAAGCATTCTTATTGAATGATTATAAATATATTGAACATGATCATGAAAATATAATTTAGAATCAAGTAATACACCAAGATCTTTAATAGAATTTTTCCTAATAATATAGACGTTATTATAAGAGAATAATTGAATTTTATGCAAGTAGTTTTTCGTGAATACGAAATGACAAAAGTTTTTGTTTCATTAATCTTCATTCCATTATCGTTAGACCAAAGTTCAATTGAGTTAATATCATTTTGAAGAGTTTGGCAATCGGCCGGACTGTTTATTGCGCGAAAGATTTTGAGATCGTCAGCAAATAACAGATAGTTTGAATAATAATAATAATAAATTATTTACTTATTTATTTATTTACTTATATTTAATGTGCTGTACAACAGCCAGAGGCCAATTACAGTTCAGCACAAACAATATAACAAAAACATTAGCAATAATTTACAATAAAAGTACAAAGAAATAATTAAATTAATGGCAATTATTTAAAATGATAATTACAAATGAAATAATGGAATCATAACTGAAGAATGGAATCATATAAAATAGTAATACAAAGATATACAAGATTATAATACAACAACAATAATGACAATGAATGGACGGGATAAAATGGATGACTAAACTACATAGCATAATGAGATAAAAGTAATTGTATTTGAAAATGAAAGGATGGAATCAAGTAAATTAATAAATAACAAAATGATATAAAAGTTAGCGAGAATAATAATAATAATAATAATAATAATAATAATAATAATAATATAAAATAATAATTAATAACAATATTGATGTTTATTGCCAGATAAATACAATACAAATAAATTATAATTTACAAAATTCTAGCATTTCCCTGAAAGAGTGTGTTCTCGTACTCAGGGGAGGATTCGAAACATAATACATTTACATGCATAAACTACAATTAAATACCATCAAAAAATTAATAATTGTTATAGCAAATTGCTTGCATACATTTTTAAATGTCAAACTGTTCGAGATAAATAGATGAGGGTATTTTTTTATTAATTTGTTATAAATTCTAGGGCCGATATTAGTGCTATGGTTGAAAGTAGTGCTCTTCAAACACTTGGACTTAAACAAACGTATTGTTCCATGCCTTTGGTTTTATGTTTCTCCCAGTAAAATATTGTCGTAACTCGAAAATTGTTATTAGTAGAGATATGCTATTTCCTAGAAAAATACTGCTGTAAAAATATTTTAATAAATAGATACCAAAACCTGTGATAATGTTAATATAGTGTAAAAAAATGGCTGGGGATTTTTGTCCCGGCATCCAGAATTCACACAGTGGTAATCTAACCTAACTCTGGCAAGAACGCAAGGTTACAGAAGAGAACGTTTAGCAGGATGTTTTTTATGTCCTTGGAGACATGCTCGATAGCTAGGCACCAGGATATTTAATATGGATGAAGCTGGTCTGTTAAATTTATACAATCCAGGAACAGAAAAAGGTCTTAAAGTTAAGAGAAAGCACAAGGTTAAAATGGGTAACGAGTTGAGAAGGAAAGAGATAGAGAAAAAGGGCGGGAGAAATACTCCTAGCTCATAGTATTGTATAGGGGTGAATCGCGAATGTTTCTTCCATCGATGTCAACCACGTTTCTCGCATCTTTCTAAAAGGAATAGAAAACCACACATGGTTATGTGCTGACAAGTTTCCCATATAAAATACTCTTGAAGAAAAAAACAGAGAAAAATTGAAGATACAAATCTAGTCTTTCAGGTAAAGCTCCCTGTAAAGCAGATTTGAATAATTTCAAGGGAAAAATTGTTCCGGAACCGGGTATCGATCCCGGGACCTCTGGTTGAACATACCAGCGCTCTTCCAACTGAGCTACCCGGGAACTCCACCCGACACCGTCTCAATTTTTCCCTTTATATCCACACAACTCGCGTGGGCTGACTAAACGCCATAGAGACCCACATCGAGTGCACACAATTTCTGTGTGACTTGGAATTGTGGTTTTCTGTTAACGTACACAGTGACGTACGTATTATGCAAATCTAGTCTTTCAGGTAAAGCTCCCAGTAAAGCAGTTTGAATAATTTCAAGCGAAAAATTGTTCCGGGGCCGGGTATCGATCCCGGGACCTCTGGTTGAACGTACTAGCGCTCTGCCAACTGAGCTACCCGGGAACTCCACCCGACACCGTCTCAATTTTTCCCTTTATATCCACACAACTCGCGTGGGCTGACGAAACGCCAGAGACCCACATCGAGTGCACACAATCTCTGTGTGACTTGGAATTGTGGTTTTCTGTTAACGTACACAGTGACGTATATATTATGCAAATCTAGTCTTTCAGGTAAAGCTCCCTGTAAAGCAGATTTGAATAATTTCAAGGGAAAAAATTGTTCCGGGGCCGAGTACGTTCAACCAGAGGTCCCGGGATCGATACCCGGCCCCGAAACAATTTTTCCCTTGAAATTATTCAAAATTGAAGATACTCAATACAAAGAGTGGCCTATAACACACATTACAAAATGTAACCAAATTTGTTGTTAAAGTGTTTCCAATAATAGAAAGTTCTTTTTATGACATTTATATTTTTTAACGTTGATGACATTCATGCAGTCCATAACAAAGCAATACTGACAATTGGTAAATGCGTTAGAAGGGCTCCAACTCAATGTATATGATCGAGAGAATTTGAAGAGTGAATGTTATTGGCACTGGTGTGACAAAAATCGGAACTACATTTCATGTTACAGAGTTAGACCCGTTTTCCAGGCATCTATTACACAAACAATATTATTATTATTATTATTATTATTATTATTATTATTATTATTATTATTATTATTATCATTATTATCATTATTATTATTATTATTATTGTTATTGTTAGTGGAGGTTGTGATCGTGGTGGTAGTGGTAGTAGTAATTCTTTAAATATGCAGAAATTTGATCCGAAATAACGTAACTTTTCGTTCTGAAATTAATTTTAAAATGTTACATTTGTTCGGATCAAATTTCTTCATATAATTATTATTTTTTTTTTCGTTGTTGGTAACTCTACAGTTGTGCTAACAGATGGAGTTACTTGTCAACAATGTGCCGCTGAAACGTGTGTTCAGGTTACTGCCCAGCGACAGCCCTGATGTACTGGTACTCGTATTTTTATATTTGTGATGATTGGTTAATTAATATTAACCCGGCATACTCACAATCACACTCACATTCATACAAATTTCCAGACTCTAGACACCTAGGGAATTCCTCTTCTTCAAGAATAATCATATTAAAAAAAAAAAAATTACTGAAATTATTTCAATCGTTTATCATGACCATTACACTTTTACTACGTTATAGTACTTTTGACCAATAAAACGGTACGAAAGGACGTGTTTAAACCAATCATGGCTGTTTATGATATATTTTTATAACTTCCCTAGCATTTGTTTGTTTTCATCACTTTCCTAGCATTTGTTTCATTGTTTGCCAACATTTCAAACTGCAAATTCTTTACGGTACTATAAAGCATGCTTTGCGATCGTCATTTGTTTACCGCATATAGATAGTCGACTGAAAATGGCGGCTCCGTTCAAATATTTTGGTGAAGGTAACATTAGAGAAATATAATTTTATGAAGTAAATTAATATCTATTTTATTCTATTAGAGTAATTTATTTCTTCTAATCTTTATATACTTTCTTCTGTTTTATCACATTCCTAACATTTGTTTCTTTGTTTGCCAACATTTCAAACTGCAAATTCTTTACGGTACTATAAAACATGCTTTGCGATCGTCATTTGTTTACCGCATATAGATAGTCGACTGAAAATGGCGGCTCCGTTAAAATATTTTGGTGAAGGTAACATTAGAGAAATATAATTTTATCAAGTAAATTAATATCTATTTTATTCTATTAGAGTAATTTATTTCTTCTAATCTTTATATACTTTCTTCTGTTTTTATCACATTCCTAACATTTGTTTCTTTGTTTGCCAACATTTCAAACTGCAAATTCTTTACTGTACATGCTTTGCGATCGTCATTTGTTAAAGACAGTCAATTGAAAATGGCGGCTCGGTTCAAACGTTTTGGTGAAGCTAACATTAGTGAAATAGGATTTTAGTAATTCAATTAATATCTATTTCATTGTATTAGACTACTTTATTTCTTCTAATCTTTATATACTTTCTTCTAATCGTGTGATATTTAATTAAATCTACCTCTAGTTTTGATTTTCTCTAAATAAATCCTGTGGCCGGGAGGAAAAAGGTCTTAAGTCAATTTTGTGAAAATGAGATTTTTATATATTCTGAAAGCGGAAACAATTCTCTGCAATCTGGTAAAACGGCTAAAGTCAAATAAGACTCCTGACTGGATTTATAGATCGCTACCAAATGCCCTACGTACTTTTTGAATCAAGCACACACAGAGTAAAGGATTTAAGAATATTTAATACTTTATTCCTTACAAACATCACTTGTTTACTTTCCATGCTTCCCTATTAAAAAGGTCTAACTTGTATTTTAGTATTTTACCACATACTGATGCCCTTTCCTTTTAAAACTTTAAGTACCAGGTAATTGCTTAAGACCCATTTTGCGTTCCTAATAATTTACATTTCCCATTTATTTTGACATGTAAAAGGTCTTATATTTAAATAGTCCCTTCTTCTCAGTTTGGGTTCTAGTCTTAAGGGCTTAAGTGCAGCTATTTTTGGAAATAATCAAGAAAAGTGTTAAATGAGCAACATTACCTGTTTTAGAAGAAATATAAACAAATAATATCCAGGAAAAACCTTTTAATTAAAATAACTCCATAATTGACACCAATTTCAATCTTTCTACTGCTCTCCTGAAAAGTATAAAATTTTCACTTAAGACCTTTTTCCTCCCGACCACAGAATCAAACCCTCCAGTGAGATGACTTTTGATAACACACTGTTCTCTTAAATTGACTGAGCATATTGGGAATTAAATCAATGGCTTTCTCAAAAGACGTTTTGAAATGTTTCATATAAAACAATTTTTATCACGGAAAGAAAATAAAAACGAGCAAAATTTTATGAAACTTTTTGTTTGAAGTTTCTCAAAGAATAACCCCTGAAATTAATGATATTACTTAGGGTTCACCCTGTGTACGTTAACTAAGAAATTTTAAAATGTTACATTTGTTGGGGTCAAATTTCTGTATATTTAAAGAACAAAGCTGAAATTATTTCAGTCTTTATCATGACCATTACACTTTTACTATGTCATACTACTTTGGACCAATAAAACGGTACGAAAGGACGTGTTTCAACCAATCATGGCTGTTTATGATATAATTTTATCACTTCCCAAGCATTTGTTTGTTTTTATCACTTCCCTAGCATTTGTTTCATTGTTTCCCACATGTCCTGGGCTCTTGTCCGCACGGTGAAGTACTCCGTAACTCACGACTCCATAGAATTCGTTCGATGATCGCCGAACAGTAAAGTTTAGATCAATAAATTTTCAAGTGTTCGAAGAAGTTCACGGACTGGCAGACAATGGCAGTACAAGAAGAAAAGACATGATTGCCATCCCGCCAAATAACAACAATAGCTACATCATCGATCCCACCGTTAGATTTGAAAAACAAAAGAGCCAACCTGAAGATGTAAATAGGGAAAAAAACGACATCTATGTGCGTACCGTTCCATATTTCATGGACAAATACGGACTACAACAAATTGAAGTAATAGGCCTTATGGTTGGAGCGCGCGGAACTGTTCCCGGTTTCTTCTTCCAGACCTGGCAGCGTTTCGGCCTACAGAGGAAGGCAATTGATGACATCGTTCTTGCAGCTCTGAGAGGATCAATATTTATACTCCGCAACCATCTCTACGGTCAACAATGATCTTCAACTAATTAATTAGTAGCTACTTATTTATTCAGTCATTTCTTGTCATTGTTGTAACTCCCTTCAACTTAAACATATGTATATTATTTATACTTCCAACTGCCTATTGCTCAATATGCTCTGTCTCTGTGGCAGCCTGTTAATACAGGGAGCTGTTATCGTTTAGATAAATAAATAAAACATGACTTTCGATCGTCATTTGTTATAGACAGTCAATTGAAAATGGCGACTCGGTTCAAACGTTTTGGTGAAGCTAACATTAGTGAAATAGGATTTTAGTAAGTCAATACCTATTTTTTTGTATTAGAATACTTTATTTCTTCTAATCTTTATACACTTTCTTCTAATCGTGTAATAGTCAATTAAATCCCACTCGAGTTTTGATTTTCTCTAGATAAATCAAAACGTCTAGTGAGATTACTGTTGATAACACACTGTTCTCTTAAATTGACTGAGCATTATGGGAATTAAATCAATGGCTTTCTCAAAAGACGCTTTGAATTGTTTCATATAAAACAATTTTTATCACGGAAAGAAAGCAAAAACGAGCAAAATTTTGTGAAACTTTTTTGTTTGAAGTTTCTCAAAGAATAACCCCTGAAATTAGTGATATTACTTATGGTTCACCGTGTGTACGTTAACTATGGACAGTCTACGGCAGCGGTGACAAAAACTCGAACGGCAGTGACTACACGCGAGATACAGTCTATGAAGTAAAGAGACGGGGGAGAGGTATTTGGCATGGAAACTACAACCAGTGGTGGTTCGTGCACTGACATTGAGTTCTTCATCAACCCGCTTATAAAAATCGCAAGCTTTGCTGTATCAGTAATGTCACTACTGTAATTTTTTTTTTTTAATATTCCTCGTGAACACAATCAGAAATTTCCTGAATTTTCTTCTGGATATTTAGTCGAGAAATGCGCAGTTTTACAAAATTAAATAACAACTTTCATTGGACAAATTATTTCAGCCACCTTGATCATTACGCTTTTATAAAAACTCTCCTTCGTTGGAAGGCTTGAGAGAAAGAGCTATTTCGTTCGCCACTAGATAGCTGGCTTCCTTGCATTTATTAATATCATCTTTCTCTTCATGACGATGATTGAAGACTGATTTCAATTCTTGGAGTTTAATAGTTCGTTTCATTACTACACTAGCACGTAATATTCAATCAGTTTCTCTATATTATTATTATTATTACTACTACTACTACTACTACTACTACTACTGCTACTACTACTACTGGTAATACTATCAGTATTGTTATAGTATTACCATTATTATTATTTTTGTTATTATTATTATTATTATTATTATTATTATTATTATTTATCAACAAGTATTACCATAATTCTTATATACCTGCCTGAATATATATAGACCTGTCCACACCTGTGGAGTAACGGTTAGCGCGTCTGGCCGCGAAACCAGGTGGCCCGGGTTCGATTGCCGGTCGGCGCAAGTTACCTGGTTGAGGTTTTTTCCGGGGTTTTCCCTCAACCCGATATGAGTAAATGCTGGGTAACTTTCGGTGTTGGACCCCGGACTCATTTCACCGACATCATCACCTTCACCTCAATCAGAGGCTAAATAACCTAAACTGTTGATAAAGCGTCGTAAAATAATCGACTACTACTACTACTACTAACTTATATAGGCCTACATCGGCTGCATCTTCCCTTGAAGGATCAAATAATTACTAAACTAGGCCTACACTATAACTCTTTTTTAATTTTTTAAATCTTTTGATGACTATTATCAGTTATTTGCTAGTTATTGATTTAATAATAATAATAATAATAATAGTAATAACAATTGCAATAATAATAGTAATAGTAATAATAATAATAATAATACTTACTTACTTACTTACAAATGGCTATTAAGGAACCCGAAGAATCATTGCCGCCCTCACATAAGCCCGCCATCGGTCCCTACCCTGTGCAAGATTAATCCAATCTCTATCATCATATCCCACCTCCCTCAAATCCATTTTAATATTATCCTCCCATCTACGTCTCGGCCTCCCTAAAGGTCTTTTTCCTCCGATCTCCCAACTAACACTCTATATACATTTCTGGATTCGCCCATACGTGCTACATGCCCTGCCCATCTCAAAAGTCTGGATTTAATGTTCATAATTATGTCAGGTGAAGAATACAATGCGTGCAGTTTTGCGTTGTGTAACTTTCTCCATTCTCCTGTAATTTCATCCCGCTTAGCCCCAAATATTTTCCTAAGCACCTTATTCTCAAACACCCTTAACCTATGTTCGTCTCTCAGAGTGAGAGTCCAAGTTTCACAACCATACAGAAGAACCGGTAATATAACTGTTTTATAAATTCTAACTTTCAGATTTTTGGACAGCAGACTGGATGATAAGAGCTTCTCAACCGAATAATAACATGCATTTCCCATATTTATTCTGCGTTTAATTTCCTCCCGAGTGTCATTTATATTTGTTACTGTTGCTCCAAGATATTTGAATTTTTCACCTCTTCGAAGGATAAATCTCCAATTTTTATATTTCCATTTCGTACAATGTTCTGGTCACGAGACATAATCATATACTTCGTCTTTTCGGGATTTACTTCCAAACCGATCGCTTTACTTGCTTCAAGTAAAATTTCCGTGTTTTCCTAATCGTTTGTGGATTTTCTGCTAACATATTCACGTCATCCACATAGACAAGAAGCTGATGTAACCCGTTCAATTCCAAACCCTGCCTGTTATCCTGAACTTTCCTAATGGCATATTCTAAAGCGAAGTTAAGAAGTAAAGGTGATAGTGCATCTCCTGCTAATAATAATAATAATAATAATAATAATAATAATAATAATAATAATAATACCTGTTATGCCTGTGTATTCAGCGTAATGCCCTGTAATGTCGCTTCTATATACTACTACTAATTGAACCGTTGAGCAAAGCAACATATTACATTTTCTCGGACAGAACAGCGAATAAATTCCTCTTCCCATTCTGCACGAAACCTTCTGTTTCTTCTCGTACAGACAGAGGGTTTGTAGAGCGACATGGTACCGACACTGCTTCCCTTCAGTACGTGAGCGAGACAGAGAGCAATGTACAGGAAACTCCCCTTACCAGTATGAATGTCTCTGATTACACGATGTAATCGCGATGCCCGCTTTGGTCACCGCTGGTCTGCGGTCCACAACTTACATCGAGGGCACATTGTACGCTTCCGCCTCTTCTATTTTGGAGCACATTTCACCACGTGTAGGCACGCTTGCTGCCTGGGATGGGTGTTTTTATGCACCCCTGACTCAGATGCCGAGGTGGAGTGCAGCCCGTTTGATGTGACGCCACGGCGCGGAAGACGTAACGTGCCGTGGCAGCGTAACCCAGTGATGCCCTGCGCTGTGCTTGTTTGATATACTTCGCACGAAAACATGACGACCTTCCCTCATCCCCTTCACCAGTTAACTGCAGGCACGCGCAAGGGATAAACCCTTAGCCGAGTTGCCAATTCTTGAAGTCATTGTGATTTGCGAACGTTTTTCAAACTGTGTTCCGTGAAACTGCGATTTTCAGAAAGACTATATTATCTTTGTAAATATACCTTAATTTATAATTACTAAAACAAAATTGGTGTAAAAATGAACAAACTTATTTTAAAAACACTTTATATTTATATTTTCACTAACGTGTTTTGCCTAATATTTATATTTTCACTAACATGTTTTGCCTAAATAAACAAAAAAATGCAGACTTCTATAATAAGTGTTAAATTCTCATGTTATTGAAGTTCCAGAATTTTATACTTAATTAAGAATGTTGCGCCGGTAAAATTTTCTGAAACTGTGATCATTGAATAGTTATATAATTTATAGTACAAAAGAGTAAAGTTAGATTTTATCAGCTTCGCCTTGGGTGATAATTTCCACGAACGCATAAAATCTGTTTACTCTAGTGTGCTATACAATATTTTATTCATTATTGGTATGTAAATTTAATTTTAAATTGTAGGGCTTTTCTTTGTAATGTGTTGTTGGCGAAGAAGTTCATATATATTCATTTTACTATTGCTAATAAGTTGGTTGTCGTGTAGAGAGTGATTTAAAAACATTTAATTCACTGCTGTAAGTTAGAAAAGTTTTAAGCACTGCTGTGAATAATGTCATTATTTAGGTTGCTAAGGACGGTGTTGCTGTTGGCGATATCTCTTTCGCGTACTGTTCACATACTGTTCGGCGAAGTAAATCACGTATAAAATCGTCTATCTTACCGAATTCTGTTTTAATTTGTTTATTTTCTCTTTAGTTGGAGAACCGTAATTCTTAATTTCTACGCCCATATATCCAACTCCGCCGGTTGCGTCCGATGTTAAGTGGTTAAGATTTATACTTATTAAACTGCCTGAACTTTCGATTACTTTATGGATAGAATTTCTAACGTTAGACACAATTTTAACACTTTGTTTTCTTAGCTACGCTCCTCTGCAAATAAGATATTCTGTTTTCTTCGACGGTGTTGTTTGTTGTTCTTGTCGTGATGGTCCTGGATCTTCAGGTGAATCAGGAGGCCTGGCTGCGGATCATCGGCTCCAACACTCATTAATCATGGCCGGAATAAATTAGACATATTGAAGCGCACAACGGTATAAAACAACACGTCGACAAAGACACTGAGAATGGGTGAAAACCAACAGGTAGAGGCAATGACTACTAGATTTGGCAATACTGGGATCTATTGTATTCCTGCCACGCGGCTAGGGGTTGAGTAGAGGATGGGGGTTTATGAGGGATTACCAATTCCAAGAACAGAGGCCGTCATGTTTCCGAGCCAAGTATGTCCTGTATTAGAAGCAGTCGCACACTTAAAAGAGCCGCAGCCAGTTCACCTCCTTTGTTCAGCTTCTTGTTAAGGCGATGGGATGCTGCAGGCCCTGTCGATGTGTGATGGGTCTACAGGTTTTATAGGACTTCATCTATTTAGTGTGCCCCAGGGCCCTTATTTCCGAAAATATGTCTAGATTTACGTTGGTCGCTGAAGAACAGGTTTCCTTCGATTATGTAGATTTTGTATCAATCAGGGAAGAATGCTAGTCACGAAAGTTAGGCTTGCTCTTTTATTCATAGAGGAAGATGGGAGAATATAATAATTCATAATTAATAAAAAATAATCAGACCCACATAAATGATTTATTTTATAATTATGAAATCATTATGAGTCATGGATCATATTCGCTTATCAGATGTAGAAGTTCGATATAATATAACAAACATGGCCAACAAAACAGTTTATTTAGTTTTTCGACCTTGCCAACCAATGCATATTGTAGTATTGAGCTGCACTGAACGAGCGCACATATTCTCTATAATGTCTGTCTTCTCTTGAATAGTCCTTCGGGAAAATGGATTTAATAATAAGGTTTCAATGACACACAATTCCGAACTCATTGCAATACTTCAAATTAAAGTTTAAGAATTAATAATACATGCAGCAGCTAATACAATTACATTGCACTCGCAAATCACAGCACATTCCCGCTGTCAATACTGCTCTGTGTAAGTTAAATAGTCGTTGGTGTAGTTCTCGGACCAGAGCTTCAAACAACATATAACAGAAGCATGTGCGCCTAGGACGGACTAAGGAGGAAGGCACTTGCGCGCGCATCATATTCTCACTATTTCTACGTCTTTCCTGTAGCTCCGAGAAACGAGCAAGCCTTGCGATGCTTGCGTGTGCAACCTGCGGATGGTATTACGCCTATACAGTATTCCAAAAATCAAAATCATTTTTCATGTACGTAATCCCATTTTGAGAAATACACATTCTACGAAAATATTGGGCTTGCGCAGCAAGCATAACATGCCCTGAGAAATCGCCCCTGGTATCAATATCTTTTATTTAGGCCCAATTGTATAAAACTCCCTGACTAAAGATCAACTTTGATCGAAGATTGAAAAGTGAACCGAGTTCAGACACTTCTTCTATTGTATAAAACTTTTCTGCGATCAAATTACCTTGGTTCAAATGCAATCTAAGTTCACGTGAAAAGGATTTGGCAACATCGCATAAACAGGTGAAATACGTGATGCGCGGACCATGTTATACAGGTTTGTTCAGTGTTGCCAATCTAGCGACTTTAACTCTTTTTCAACAACAATTTCTTTTAACATTTATATTGCTTAAATGGGGATTTAGGGAACTTTTTAGCATCCCATAGTGACAAAATTTAATCTTTCTTTGTTGATAATGAGAAATCTAGCGACTTTACAACTACTTTTGGCGACTTTCCGTATTACACTCTGTTGGAGACACTGTTTTTTTTGTGCAATGTAAATAATGGCGGACAATAAGAAGAAGGTTGACTGTTCTCCAAGTTGTTATCATGTTATGGTGTTTGATACTGCTAAACATAATAAAGCTTTATAAAACGACAATTTTCGTTTACTAATACAGTTAATTGAACATTTATGAATGTACCTATCATATCCATTAATAATTAATGGTTGTTATAAACATAAATATAATTATAGGTTATGTTATTTGGTACTGCTGAACACGATAGAGCGTTATAAAATGTAAGAATGTTTGTGTATTAAGGCAAGAAATTGAAAGAAATATATATAAATGTACCTAACATATCTATTAATATTAATACTAATGGATATTTTATTTGCACAGTCTGTCACTCGTATATTTCATACAGAAAAGAAATAACTGAACTTGGATCATCTAACTTAATCGGAGAAATTTCTTCAGTCAAAGTTGACTTTAGTTTGAGACAAATTAATCTCAGATTAGACTTTATGCAACACAAAATTCCAAGTTCAGCTGAAGCAAGGATCAATTTAACCTCTGATCTAAGATTAAATGGTTTATACAATCGGGCCTTAGTGTTTCGCTATCGATATAGTCACCAAAATAAGCCTAAGCCAGGCCTGCAGAACCCGTAAGTAGGGGAAATACGACGTCAGCCTCACTCCACTTCTATTGGGGATGATCGACTTCTGCGTAGAGTTGTTGACATTCCTAGTGGCGGACCTGTAATTTTCAAAAAGGATTGTACGTAATAAAGTCATTGCATTTATAATGCGTTATGTCGTCAAGGTTTACGATTAAGCTAGGTTTTCTGCCGATAGTTTCTTTTAGATTTTTGCACCTAGCCTGCTTTAGATCTTACAAAACTTTTCTCTTAACATCACCTACGGAAACATAAATTTGTAGGATTTAAATGATGAACCTTGAAAGTTAATATTAATGTCACTATTTATTTCAATACAAAATGAACACAAAGAGTGATGTCCTTAATTTAACAATATATAAATAAATAATCAATATACAGTTCGTAATAATGAACTTACCCAAAAGTTTGTCTATTCCCTAATCCTTAATATGAGCTTTGTTGAAATGTTGTTTAATATTGAAATGACGAGTAGAAATAAAATAAATAGGATTGGACACAGTAAACTCCACACCTGTGGAGTAACGGTCAGCGCGTCTGGCCTCGAAACCAGGTGGCCCGGGTTCGAATCCCGGTCAGGGCAAGTTACCTGGTTGAGGTTTTTTCCAGGGTTTTCCCTTAACCCAATACGAGCAAATGCTGGGTAACTTTCGGTGTTGGACCCCGGACTCATTTCACCGGCATTATCACCTTCATTTCATTCAGACGCTAAATAACCTAGATGTTGATACAGCGTCGTAAAATAACCCAATAAAAAAAAAGACACAGTAAACAAACAATTATTTCGTCTTCTTTGGAAGTAGTATTTCTTCACGGGTTTAGATTTTGTCATGTTCCAGTTCTCTTCAAACTGCAGTACGCATATTGTGCTCCTGCCGCCGCGAGGATAAATGTTGATACAGCCGAGCGCAACTAGAATACTATGACCACACTGGTAGAAAAGGTGGGTGGGGTAGAAGGGGTACGAAGGCAGTCGCTCTGAGGAGCTACAGTTCTGCAAGTCTGGCCTAAGCATTACTATAGTGAAGATCACGTGAGAGCCGTTCCTAAAAGGCTAATGCCCGGTTTCTGGAAAGATAGTTACCTGTACATACAGAGTTATCTAAGATTTAACGCGCTGATATGTTTAAAATGAGTTTCCGAAACAACAGTTATCGTCATCTTTACAGTTATCTGTGCTTCAGCTGATAACTGTGCCTCGGCCTGTAGTTATCTGGCTGTTAGTACTGATTCGAACAAATACCGACATGCGGCGCTACTGCATTACTGTTTCGTAAGCTATAATAACTGATATTAAATAATAATATAGACCACAATAATAGTACATTATGCAACGAGCCTATAATGATACTAATTAAGACGCAAGTATGGATATTTATGAAACGAGCGCAAGCGAGTTTCATAATATTCATACGAGCGTCTTAATTACCATTATAGGCAAGTTTCATACGACTTTTTATGCTCGACCATATTTCTAACTTGAAATTATTCAAATGTATACATTTTATTTGTATCTGACAAGATCGGAAGTGACCTTGTTTTAGGTCGTGAATTGTGAGATGTGCGCAGACGCGAAAGTATTGATTTTTTCCGAGGAATAATAATGTCATTGACCTTGATGTAATCCCATCAAACTTGATATAACCTTGATTATTGAATTCGAAATTGAAAAACGAGATGACAAATTGAATTTATTTGAATATTATTTACAATTAACGCTAATTATTATAGTAACAGAACATAACCTTCTGCGACAGTATTGCATTTCCAGCCTCCGTGACTTTTCGCTAATTCTCTTTCGATTGCATATCCGAGAATAATCGATACTTGCGGTTTTATAACGGTACAAAGCTGACTTGTCATTGGCTGAACACCTGTAAGCTGAGTTGTTATTGGCTGAACACCTGTACTTTAATGAGTAGGTGTACTTTAATGACATGCATTAAATGACTGCTACCAGGTGTATAATTACTACATTTCGGCATGGTCGAGCATAAATTAATTTAATACATTATCGGTATAGTTTAAAAAATTTGGCGTTTTATTTACGTAACTTACGGCAAATGTTCTACTTTCTATGACATATTAGGATAATAATGTGTTTTTGTAAAGACAGTTTCGAATATCTGAAGCTTAATTTTCGTCATAAACTTTAGATTTTATGTTGTGATTTAAGGAATATTTTATTCTTGGGTGCTCTACCAATGTCAATGGTATTTCGGTCTCCGAAAAGTCCATTTGAATACATGAAAGCATTCATATGGACGAATGTAACATATTTTTACATTACCAATATTTCTGCCATAACCACCACAGCTGGCTGCGGTTGCAGTTCTGTAGCAGAAATTACATCTAGCTCTCTCTCCACCAGTATTATTTACCTCGATGATCACACCAAATACCAACAATTATTGCTTTTTTAATCATATTACGATTGAGATGGAAGAATACATGTACATTTTTGTTTATCACGCGGTTCCTTAATTAAAAAGCCTTGCACCTATTAGTACAGAGCTCACTGTCATATTAGTACTGAAAACTTCTGCAAATAAAAATAACTATAAATAACTAAAAAAATCACTAACAAAATACTAGTGGATACATCTATGGACAAGAGATATTGGACTTGAAGTTACCTCAACTTTTAGTTACAAGGTCTGATAAATCTACATTTAACTTTTCGGAAACTCATGAAAGTTATCAGTGCAGTTAAGTAACTGACAGTTAACTGAGGTGTAGCAGAAACCGGGCATAAATTGGCCAAATTTTCAGTGTTGCCAACTAATACCAGATATCACCAAAAAGGGTAAAATCACAATGCCATGTATAACAATAGGGAGACTGTTGTACCTTTAGCAAAGTGTACCTTTGAACATTTTTGTTTTTTAATTTTTGCTGCTACCTAGAGGACTCAAACTGAAGTAGATTGTAGAGAAAGCCGCTAAGTAGCTCTGGTCGTAGTTTCAGTTTGATTTATTGCAAAGTGTGAGTTCCGTGGACAAAACAAGTTTTTTTAGTACCAAAAGTAAACATTTCGTTCATTGATGTATGTTTTCTAACACAAAACCAGATTGCATTTGTTAATATCTTTGAAGTACGGTGTGTTCCCTATCATCTGGTGAGTAATAACATATTTTAATTTCCATGATTTATTTGACTCTCTAGTTTTCGGAGCCATATTTGTTTAAACGTGCACCCTCTTGTACCTTTGAACACAAAACATCTTGTACCATGGAACATGTTCCAAATTACACGATACTATCGGTTTTGTTTTCCTTTTATTTTAAGATCATGTCATGAAGTAAGTCTGGAATTAAAGAAGTCCCCAATTGATCCGGATGCCTTGAAGAAAGCTGTTGAAGCTGTTATTGCTCCTTCAGGGAATAAAATCTCAATCAGAGAAGCCTGCTCTGTTTTATGATTGCAAATACATTTTAAATATGATTTTCAGTTTTTACAGCTATATTCCCACCTATATTCCATGTGTTCCAACTTTCAAGAGGGTATGTTCCAAGGTACATGATCCTGTTGTACCTTTGAACACATTACATATCCCTTCATTTTATTTTTTTCCATCCTTAATAGATCTGTAAAACAGGAAAATACATACAAGAAGTTGTAAAGGAATCTTCAATAATTATTGCAAGCATTTTTTCATTAAAAAAATTTCATTTCCCAAAATTAAAAAAATAAAATGTGAAAAGTGTTTAAAGATACAACAGTCTCCCTAATAATAATAATAGTAATGATAATAATAATAATAATAATAATAATAATAATAATAATAATTTAGTATTAACAATAACGATGTCTTACTTATTTACTACATCTCATCTTTATGTTGCGAGGTGTTTTCTAAATGGTTAAATAATTTGTGAAAGAGTAGACCTATATTTTCCTCCTGGACCTTTAGCACATTATGTTGGTAATTAGTAGATTAATATGATCCAATATTAAAATGTATTTTGTCTCACAGCATAAAATTAATTGCTTTGACTAAACAATTTACGATTCTATTTTGTTTGATCACGTGAAAACCGAATGCCACTTTGAAATGTATGCTTAAGGACACTTACTTACTCCTAATAATTTTGCTATTCTAGTTATAGTTGCTGCCTCCGTGAGCAATTTTCTACCGATCACCCAAGTGCATGTATCACACCATATGTTATATTTATTTACACTTATCTTACTATAATCTTGAATTGTAACCACATCGCAACGCAACACATAAAATAACTGTTATGTATTAATATAATACATATAGGAATTAATTATTAGTATGTTCGAATTTCACTACCTTCCAGTAATCGGCTCACAAATCTAGAACAATTTGAATTTTCAGAATTTGCACTGCCGACAACAGCTATTCCTGCTGCCAACATAACATTTAGAAAATCACTGTCTGTTGTAGTATTTCTCAGTATCGAAATTCGAAACGAAGTTGGCAAAATAAAATTCAACTTTCAAACTACAAAATCACCACAATCCACTAGCATATTGTGACAGCGACGTGAGATTCGAACTCACGACCAGCGTCCCGCATGAAAGCAGATCGCACAGGCTGCACGGAACATTGAGTGACGTCGCGCGGTGGAGAGAAGAGAGAGGGTGTATTACGTCACGCGACGAGTTTGCGCGCGCATCTGGTGCTGGTAGAGAGGAGAGGGCCCTGGATTTCTCTGGAATGCCATCTCTAGAGACGGGTGGAACCTTCGAGGTTACGTCGCTGCGGTTATAAATTACGGTCGCGAAGGAACGACGGCAGTTTCAGAGTTTTCAGTTATTCAGTCAGTGAGTAAGCCAGAGCAAGCAAGCCAGCCGGAGTTCGACTCGAGTGTGCGTCCGCATCTGCGTCAGCATCCGAAGGCCTGAGTTCGAGTGCAGTGGACCGCAGTTGGAGGGACCTGAGTTCGAGTGCAGTGGACCGCAGTTGGAGGGACCCGAGTTCGAGTACAGTGAACTGTCTCTGAAGGTCTGTGGTTCGAGATACTGTGAACTCGAGTGACTGAGATAGAAGAACTGTGAACTGAGAACTGGTAGTTCTGATTTGTAAATAGTGCTTTGTAAATATTAGTTAAGATTAACAGTTCATTGTTGTGCGTAATAGTCCAAGTAAATTATCATTGTCGTCGGTGGAGTGCTATAACGAATACTGTGTTGAGTGAAGATCCAATTGTTGACGAGAGCGTTTAAGGTGAATTGTAGAAAGGAATTACTGTTGTGACAAATAAATTACATTATTGGTACTAATAAAATTCACAATATGTATTAATGGCGGAAAAATGGTTACAGCTTGTCCAAGTCAAGTCTGCGAGTGGGGATATCGGGATGGAATGTAGAGGCAAAACACAGTTGCCACACAGGTCACTTGACGCTCAGATTTCAACGTGTGCACGTCGTTTAAAATACACTACGGAGCGCACGCATTTTTTGTCCTTGTCTCTAGATAAAGACAACAGATACGCTGTCTCCCAGCCTCCCCCTCATGCAACTTTCTCCACGCTTGCCAATCAGAACGCCAAACTTCACTGTCAAGCAGAAGTAGAAGTACAGTCTATTTCAAAGCGTCTTAAATTGTTACCGCTCTATGCACTGAAGCGCAGTAGGAAAACTTTGCTGTCATATGAGACTGTACTGGTCTCCTCTCGTTACCGCCTCCTTTCACTACAGAACTGCCTCCAACTTCCCCTCTCGGCTCGCAGACTTAACTTGGTCGAGCTGTAGGTTTCACTCTTAGGGTATTAGCCTAAGTATGCTGATACGGTCTATATCAATCTATGACCAGGATGTTCATGCCCAAAAAGTTACTAAATATGCTTGCAGGTATGCAAAATTTGTCAATAAATATGAATTAATAAATTAATGGGTCATTTTTAAAACCCCGGAAGTCACTTGAATCCTATGTATTCAAAATCCCCTATATCCACTTTTAAATTTGAAGGATTTTGACAGTAACTGGTGGGAAATAAAGTGAATTTTCAACCTAACAGTGACTTTTAACAAACCTTTTGCTTTAAATTTAGTGGCTGTTTTGAATTCAAACTATATAAATCACTAGAATTCATTCTTAGCAAGCAGTATGTAGGCATAACTCAGTTCTGAACAAAATGGTCTTTAGGGGGTTTTGGATCTAGAGGATTCACTTATTTTATCATTTTCGTTTTATGTAAAAAAAATGAAAGTCGCAACCTAGCGGCAAAACTTTATGTTGAAACACCACAAGTCTGGTGTATAGAATGCTTGTGAGGACAAAGCATATATGTAGTTGTTTTGGTTTTGAAACACCTTAAGACACGGATTTAAGGAGTTTCTCGACGTAACCATGTTTCACCGCAATAGTGTGTGTTCCCTGTAGACAGCTGTTGATAACACCCTAACTCAACGCTATGTTAAAATCGTTTGCACTTTGAAAAGAACAACCGCCAGGATCGCCACCCGACCGCCCTAAACGAACACGAGATGGCAGTACTGTCGCTAATGCAATTCAAATGGGAATTATGACGTGACTCCTTATGTAACAACTAGATGACAGCGTAGTGAGATAAATAAATCCGCTATAAAGAAAAATGGAATAAAAATAACCATTTGTATAAGTGTGAAACGATTAAGACCGCCATTGTGATGACAGAAAAAAAGAGCATACTTGCACAGTGTTCTAATAAATGTAAAGAAAATGGAGGATTTGAGAAACCAAGGCACTTATTTTTTAATGATTGGGAATTTTTCAGACTTAGAAATCTTTCAATCTATTTTTCCACCATATATTTTTGTGAAACTGCATTTTCTGCCTTGACCATGCCTAAAACGAAGCAGAGGAACCACCTGTTGCAACTTTATGACTGTCTCCGTTTGGTTACCACTTCAATTCATCCCACAATTAAGAAGCTAACGAACAGAAGAAAGCAACAAAGGTCTCACTAGCCTCGCTAAAACCTTAAAAATTCTCAGGTGCAAAATTAAAATATATTAACCCTCCTGCTACCAAGGTTTATTACAACTTACTAATACCAATCAAAATCATATATCAATCTTTGTAAGAATTGGAATATTTGACAGTTTATGTATTATTGACTGTAGATCTCCGGAAAATGTATAAGTATAAAATAATCACCTTATTTTTTAAAATACAGGGTAGTTAAAAAGTTCCGTTGCAGATTGCTGAAAACGTATACCAAAATTATAAAATTTAAGATATATTACTGGTGACACTGTTAGATAACAGTGGTATACGGTAATAAAACTTCATTCAGAAAACTAAAGTACAAGATAGCATACAAAACAAATAACACAACACATAAATATCTAAATAATCACATTAAACATTCAAATAAATATAATTCGCCTGGAGTTTACAAACTAAAATGCAATAGTTGCTCACATTTTTACATAGGACAGACAGGAAGATCCTTTCACACAAGATATAATGAACATATTAAAGCTATAACCAAACCCTACATCACATCAAATTACGCAGAACACATTATCAACAATAATCATGATTACAATAATATAGAAACAGATATGGAAATTTTACACATCACACCAAAATGTTCACAGTTAAACATCTTAGAAAAATATGAAATATACTGTATAAACATGCAATAACATACCCACAACATATACTTAATACACAATTACAGTTCAATACTCACACATTATTCGATGTCATGATACGTCATAACACACAAACAACCAACCCCCACCATAAGAACAACACACCCCCACCCCTACAACTGACAAATGCACATCGCAGAATTCAAGATCACCAGTAGTTCAGGAGACATTGAAGAAGACGTAACATCACGTCGAAACGGGCAGTCTGTCCAAGGTATATACCTTTTTAAAAAAATTTAACACTTTTTAACGTGTGACTAAACAATTTTATGTTTATAACAAACAAAGTGTTA
Source organism: Periplaneta americana (assembly GCA_025594305.2). Taxonomy (NCBI): domain Eukaryota; kingdom Metazoa; phylum Arthropoda; class Insecta; order Blattodea; family Blattidae; genus Periplaneta; species Periplaneta americana. The sequence continues at coordinate 24,378,050 of JAJSOF020000037.1, forward strand.
ACGTGAACTATAATTAATGTAATAAAACGGAGATTAAACGTATAATGATAACGATTGAATTATAGCTACACTTTTGTCTGTTAATAAGTTCGGTTAGGATATATGGTATAAGTATTTTGCATGTACCACTTGCATATTAATCTGTATGTTTTATAGAGTGTGGTTAGATTTTAATTGTGGCTAAGAGGACGCAAACTACAAAATAGGCCCTGTTTTGCAAAGCACGTACATTCAAAAGACCTATGCACTGGATTTGAAGGAAAATTCTGGAGGCTAAGTATTACACATGTGTATGAATAACTTTTGAATAAATCCACATCTATTCCAAGAAATGATAAGCATAAACTGGTGTTGGTTCCTAAAGATAAATGTCCCATATTAATATTATATTAGACATTTATTACTTCTGTCGTCAGGTTGTCCTTTAAAACGCAAACCGATTAGGTGTTAAACACTCATGAGTGCAGCCGTGGCCAAATTATTAGCACAGTCTAGTATGTACAGTCACGAAGCTTGAGTTGTGAGGGTGCTAGGAACAATAGACTGTGCCGGTACTATTTCGCATTGTCCGTAATGAGGCGATATTAGCGATCCTAGTGGTTAGCAACTATCCATGGATACATATTTACTACGTATTGAGCTTCGTGACTGTATATACTAGGGTGAAGTTCTTGTTTTGTTCATATTTAAACTAACAAAGGAACTATTATGTTGATTATGTGGTGGTTGTGTGAGGACTGTGTCACGTCTACACTGATTAACTCTGATACTTGACTTGCGCCATACCACACGTTCATTACAATTACAGTATTGGATATCGACAATACATTGCCATATTGGAGGAATAGCATTACCGACAAAATCAAATATACATCATTAATCAACATCAAACAACCCAACGTATAATACATTGGCATTTATAATAAAACCTTATAAACTTGAAAAATATTCAAATAATTACGTGACACAAACCATGATACATACGTTTCTGAATGGTGGAAATATATATATTATTGTGAAATAGAAATAAGAATATAATAAATGTAATCACTGTAATTTTGCAACTCTTCACATTCATAATACTTTTTATCTTAGTTTTTATATTTTATTATTTTTATCACTTTTAAATCATGTCATTTTATTACCTCATTTGTGAAGACTTGCATGGATGGATGGATGGGTGGATAGATGGATGGATAGATAGATAGATGGATGGATGGATGGATGGATGGATCGATAGATAGATAGATAGATAGATAGATAGATAGATAGATAGATAGATAGATAGATAGATAGATAGATAGATAGATAGATAGATAGATAGATAGATAGATAGATAGATAGATAGATAGATAGATAGATAGATAGATAGATAGATAGATAGATAGATAGATAGATAGATAGATAGATAGATAGATAGATAGATAGATAGATAGATAGATAGATAGATAGATAGATAGATAGATAGATAGATAGATAGATAGATAGATAGATAGATAGATAGATAGATAGATAGATAGATAGATAGATAGATAGATAGATAGATAGATAGATAGATAGATAGATAGATAGATAGATAGATAGATAGATAGATAGATAGATAGATAGATAGATAGATAGATAGATAGATAGATAGATAGATAGATAGATAGATAGATAGATAGATAGATAGATAGATAGATAGATAGATAGATAGATAGATAGATAGATAGATAGATAGATAGATAGATAGATAGATAGATAGATAGATAGATAGATAGATAGATAGATAGATAGATAGATAGATAGATAGATAGATAGATAGATAGATAGATAGATAGATAGATAGATAGATAGATAGATAGATAGATAGATAGATAGATAGATAGATAGATAGATAGATAGATAGATAGATAGATAGATAGATAGATAGATAGATAGATAGATAGATAGATAGATAGATAGATAGATAGATAGATAGATAGATAGATAGATAGATAGATAGATAGATAGATAGATAGATAGATAGATAGATAGATAGATAGATAGATAGATAGATAGATAGATAGATAGATAGATAGATAGATAGATAGATAGATAGATAGATAGATAGATAGATAGATAGATAGATAGATAGATAGATAGATAGATAGATAGATAGATAGATAGATAGATAGATAGATAGATAGATAGATAGATAGATATAGATAGATAGATAGATAGATAGATAGATAGATAGATAGATAGATAGATAGATAGATAGATAGATAGATAGATAGATAGATAGATAGATAGATAGATAGATAGATAGATAGATAGATAGATAGATAGATAGATAGATAGATAGATAGATAGATAGATAGATAGATATAGATAGATAGATAGATAGATAGATAGATAGATAGATAGATAGATAGATAGATAGATAGATAGATAGATAGATAGATAGATAGATAGATAGATTTGAGTAACATTATGTACATACAAATTTTATATTATCATAATTTTATCTAAAATCCAATGCACGGGTCTTCTGACCGTACGTGCTGTGTACCCAAAACAAGTCCTCCTTTGTAGGTTCCCCCCGCACTGGCACTATGACACGTTGAAACAAGAAATAAGAGTCCTGTAACGATGGTTCCTAAAAATTATGTATGTATGTTTTTATTTAAACTGCAAGTGGGCAAGCACCCGGTGGTAGTGGTACAAACAATATAAACAATATACAATATAATTATACAATACACAATACAATTATATACACAATATAATAAGGATACACAATACAATTATACACAATACTTACAATTAATAATAATACATAAGATAACATAATTAATAAGAGAAACCTAATTTTACATTACTACCTACATATATATATATATATATATATATATATATATATATCAATATTTTTTGTAACCTATACGTGTATTTTAAGTAAGTGACAATCAAGGCAGTCATATAGAATGTCAATGTGTATCACAGCAATGTTGGTTTTTAATATGTCCCATTTTGCATGCCACTAAATACTCGTATGTTTTGTATTTGTAGATATTATGTAGAGAGCACTGATATTGCTGAAATGTACTTCGTATCTGATGATGTTGGCGTAGACCAACGAAAACGTTCATACGTCTTTTAAATATGCAATGTAAAGGTGTAGCACCTTAAACATACAGTATGCTGTGAAGTCAGTGACTGAAATAAATACTTTTAAGATACCATAGTATTGAATTTAAAATATTCAATACCTTAATGTCTTTCTGTTTTGTGTCGTTACAATGTTAAATTCATTGTTTGAAGACACGAAACGAAATCGTGATTCCGAATTCTGCGTCATTAATTTCGGCTCTACTGTGTTAAGTGTAACGTTTATTCGTTTCACAGTTGTTTATTTCGAACGTCAACTCGGAACAGGATTCCTGGAACCATGAAATGAGATTTTCTATCCCTGAATTTTAAATGGCGTTTCCAGCACTTACGTGTGATGATGCAAAGTTTTAGGAAAACATTAACTCCGCACTCCACTCGAATCTGTTTCTTGGAAACTGCAAACGTCTGCACCAGACAATAATATATTTCTTCCATGAAACATATTATTCTCTCTTCTGTCTCCTTACATCATCGCAATTCGTGTCGCCAGGTGTGGATGGAACATGTGACACTATATTAATATGATCATGCAAGATGGGAATTATTTCCTCTCGTAACTATGTGGAACCTCATAATGTTACAGTTGTTACATTGAGGATATTTATTCAGTTTGTATCGGGAACAATAAACGCCTGCGCAGACCAAAGCGGATGCGATTGTGAACGGAATCATGAAGGATTTAGGCCCATACTAACGCGAAAATTCCGTGACCGAACAATTTTCTGAGAACAACATCGCGACGAACATGGATTCTTCTGAATTTGAAGAAGTATGTCTTCTTGTAGCAGCAGCCTTGGATGATAATGATGATACAGAGAGGTGAGTATGCTTCACAACATCTTATACAGAGTATCCTGAAGAAAGTTTCCAATAGTAGGCTATGCATTGAAACAAGAAATAAAAGTCCTATAACGATGGTTCCTAAAAATTATGTATGTATGTATGTATGTATGTATGTATGTATGTATGTATGTATGTATGTATGTATGTATGTATGTATGTATGTATGTATGTATGTATGTATGTATGTATGTATGTATGTATGTATGTATGTATGTATGTATCTAGATGGATTTATTGAGTAATATTATACATACAGATTTTATATTATCATAATTTTCTCTGAAATCCAATGCACGGGCCTTCTGACCGTACGTGCTTTGTACCCGAAACAAGTCCTCCTTTGTAGTTCCCCCTCCTATGATTACATCCAACTACTCTAAAAGAACACACATATTAAAAATGGAAATGACACAATAAAACACATTATATAATATATCCTAACCTAAAAGACATAAAAGTGTACAGTGGAGTGGATACTATTATCCCTTCCTCAGTTCGCGTCACAAACTTCAACAGCTGAAGTTCTACTCTTTTCGCCTTCAAGAGGAACAATCCAGTCTTTTGTTCCCATTCTCTATTCCCCATGAGGTCAAGACACGCAAGCGAACTCCTATTCTGACTTAGTACCGAGGGTGGTAGATATTTTCTCCGTACATGTTCCAATTCGACACACTGTAATAAAATATGTTTATAGGAGTCCTTTTCTTTGCAAAGCGGACAAAGACGCTACCCTTCTTCGTTGACAATTTTATTACCCTTCCATGCCCCCAATCTTAGCCACGCTAAACCTGCTCTGCTATCTTTTTTTTAGGTATGTATGTATGTATGTATGTATGTATGTATGTATGTATGTATGTATGTATGTATGTATGTATGTATGTATGTATGTATGTATTTTTTTAATATTAGTTGAACGGCATGTCCCATTACAATAAAGGTAATACTACATGCCTTGCTACCTGTATGTTTACAATATAACACATTATGTCTCGTTTCTGTCACTCTCTAGACGTATGTAGGTCTGTTATTCTGTTGTGAAAATTTGAGTCTTTCATTATATCTATTGCCTACTCTTGTCTATCCTAGATTAAATTATCCTACGTTTACTCGTCTGTGTGTATATATGTATGTATGTATGTATGTATGTATGTATGTATGTATACTGCAAGTGGGAAAGCACCCGGTGGCAGTGGTACAAACAATATTAACAATACACAATAAAATTACAATACACAATACAATTATACAATACACAATAGAATTATATACCCAATACAATAAGAAGACACAATACAATTATACACAGTACTTACAATTAATAATAATACATAAGATAACCTAATTAATAAGTGAAACCTAATTTTATGATACAACCTACATATATATAGGTCCTACATAAGTTTCACATTAGTACGGATAATAATCTTTCCCTTTACTCTCATCTCACTCACTACACTGGCACTATGACACATTTCACTGACACTTTAGAACGCATTTCAATGACACTATAGAACACATTTCATTGACACTATTAATTATTACTGATCGGAACTGTTCACTACTCTGTAAAACCATAACTTCACTGACTCACCACGCTTCACCGATACAACAGTTCAAATAAGACAATTACACCCTGATGCTATATAGGATGATTCACGAGTAAAGGTAAAAAAGTATTTGGGATGTGAATTCTGAAGTCATTCTGAGTGAAAAAGTTCATATGAATATAGGTTCATTTTCGAAAGGTTACGGAGATATGGTTCTTTGATTTCACAAAAAGTCTGAGATTCCATTGTACTAACTCGCATTTAGAGACAGATAACGGATAAATTTAAAGTTTATATTCACCAATGCATACATACCTAATATTCTAAAATTCGGGGTCGATGTTTTCGCGCTTCAATGCACTGTTGCGTTCGGGCGTGAATCGCGCTCATCGCTCAGGAGAGTTGCACGTGGCTGTCTTTATGCCGCATCCAAAATACGGCCGATTAGTGCCTCTCTCGTTTCCCTGTTCCTTTGCTATACCAAGTCTTCATCCAACCCCATAGACAGTAAATACTCTTCGATATGGTATCCTTCTGTTCGGAAAGCGTCGTTCATATTCAGCGACGACACGCAAGGAACTTCCATCGCACAAACCATAAACATAAAAAATATCGGCGTATTCTGCAGTCGAAAATTTATAAGGCATCTTGAAAAACACAACTTAACACTTCCGATAACTGTACCTGTATAACTACTGTACTGTAGGTAGCTGACTGAACTGCTGTGAACCGATAAGTGATAGCGTATTTGTTGTGGCATTTGTAATGCCCCACCACCCGGTTTGTTTCTCTTCTCTTATCTACATCGCTCACAATGCAGATTCCAATGTTACGTCATTCATCGGTGATCTTATCTCACGTCAGCAGCATATGGTAACGTCTCAGTCACATTGGGGCGAGACGTTTTAGCAAAAAAAAAAAAAGTGCATCTAGCTCCGCCATTGTTCGAAGACGGACCTATGTTCATATGAACTTTTTCACACCAAATGGCCTAAGATATCGTATCCTAAATTTTTTACCTTTCCTAGTGAATCACCCTGTATAATGTATGTGCAGAGACCCGAAGTATAGTAGAATATACCTGCATTTGTTAACTATAACCTGCAGATTTTTTCTTAGTATTTTGCCTCATTTAAGTGACTTTGTATTTTTGGAGCATAAAATTATATTTAACTTTAAAAATAAAAACAAAAAATGTCTGAGGACTAAGGAGGTTAAGGCAACACAAGACATCTCATGTATGTGCTTCTTAACAACTGCATAGCTCCTTCGCAGCGTGAATTATGCTCCTCTAACTTCTGCTACATCCCATTTAGCACATGAGAACTGCATAATACACGTCCTCAGTTCATCTTCATTTAAAGCAATTTATAAAATGTCAAGTTTGTTTTGGTGCACCCTGTAACTCCTCAAGGAACAATTATTTATGCTATATACGTAATGGAAAGCTTATATTGGCTTTCTCTGCGATGTCTTATGGAGCACTTTTGCTAATATTAAAATTGATAAGCTTTCCGTAATATTTCTTAGGAAGAAATCCTTTGAATTGCCTTCTTCAGTATTAAGAATTGAATTTTCATTAATTATTTCAGAGAAATGTTCTCATTGTTAACATTGAGAAGACGATATGAAACGAAAGAATGCTCGGATCATAAAGGAATGTACTACAGTGAATAGGTTGAATTCTTTGCAAGAAAATCGTCCCTCGAATTTCAATATCCGAGTAGAGTAAGAAGATGAAATGACGGATATTGAGTTTGTTGTGGTATATTGTTCGGCAGTATATGAAGGAAAGAAGATTTTAGAACTGAAGATAAGTGGCCAGCACAGAAAGGTATTGATACAAACTTAAGTGCGTCTCCAATGTCTGTTGCTAGCGTCATAAGAGATATTTGTTAATAAAGTAAAAATGATAATTGAATTGTGAATACATTTAGTTTTTTAAGAGAATATAATGATGTTACAAAAGAAATGTAAAATTTGTTTGTTTGTGTGTGTGTGTGTGTGTGTTAACACTGCAAATGGGTATATACCCGGTGTCAGTGGTAACTAATTACACTCAATAATGACAATAATAAACACAGTTAATAAAAAAATACAATTAATAGATAGATACTAAACTACCCCCCATTGAGGGTAGCCCTTACGGACTCAGTATATCCTCAAAAACTTATTATACATATGTAAACATAGATATAAAATTTTAAAGAAGGGGAAACAAAGAAAAGGGCGTGAAAAATTACAATTGTTATTAATGTGGCACCATGTGATTAATTAGGATTTGGCAGGATTTTTTTAACACAATTATCACATTGTCATCCCTCAGAGATGTTGGCAGAGCAAACTGCCGTCGAAATTCTTCGAAAAAAGCTGGTATAGTCCCTCGAGCACCTATGAGCAAGCCGAATACCTCAACGCAAATTAAGGCATATTTCAGCTTGAAATAGTTGACTGTAGGCTCATAGATCGACTTCTTCTCAAGGTGGACCTTTGGTAAAACGTACCAACGCTCTATCAACTGAGCTACCCGGGAACTCTACCAGACACCGATCCAATTTTTCCCTCTATATTCACAGATCTCAAAGTAAGCTGACAACCGTTAAGCAACCAACATGGAATGCACACTAACTCTGTGTGAATTAAATTGTGGTTTTCTGTTAACAAACAGTGACATGTATTATTCAAATCAAGCTTTCAGGTATAACTCCCTGTGAAGTTGATTTGAATAATTTCGAGGGAGAAATTGTTCCAGAGCCGGGTATCGAACCCGTGACCTTTGGTTAAACCTAACAACGCTCTATCAACTGAGCTACCCGGGAACTCTACTAGACACCTATCCAATTTTTCCCTCTATATCCACAGACCTCAAAGTGGGCTGACAACCGTCAAGCAACCAACATTGAGTGCACACTAACTCTGTGTGACTTAAATTGTGGTTTTTCTGTTAACAAACAGTGACGTGCATTATTCAAATCAAGCTTTCAGGTATAACTCCCTATAAAGTTTATTTGAATAATTTCGAGGGAAAAATTGTTCCGGGGCCGGGTATCGAACCCGGGACTTTTGGTTAAACGTACCAACGTTCTACCAACTGAGCTACCCGGGAACTCTACCGGACACCGATCCAATTTTTCCCTCTATATCCACAGACCTCAATGTGGGCTGACAACCGTCAAGCTACCAACATTGAGTGCACACTACCTCTGTGTGACTTAAATTGTGGTTTTCTGTTAACGAACAGTGACGTGTATTATGCAAATCGAGCTTTTAGGTGTAACTCCCTGTAAAATTGATTTGAATAATATCGAGGAAAAAATTGTTCCGGGGCCGGGTTTCCATGAGATACCAAATAAATTAATCAGAAAAGCTTTTCAAACAAGTGATTCTTCACTGCTTGTCCATTCCGATGTGCGTTTGTTTAGAAGAGCTATGTACTGTACGATGCAAGGACAAAATATTTACGTTCCTTACCAAAAGGTCTTGATGAAGCAGTAAATCAAATTTATCAAAATCAAAGCAAGTACGGTACATCATTAGTGAAGAATAGTTGTGTTATTAATTCACGTACAGTTATTCCAGTATTTGCAAATAAATGTAACCTTGAATTTGGTTCCACTTCCAGTGATATATCTGTAGTGCTCGGGAAAAGCGACACAAGTCAGTTTCCACAAACCTTTTTTGATAATTTATTGACAACTTACGGAACATCTGTTCGCTTGGAAAAAATACATAGGTATTCCTCCCATTACAATAATTAATACAGAAAAAAAATCAAATCGACATAAACCAGTGTAAGTTGTCAATAAATATCAAAAAAAGGTTTGTGGAAACTGACTTATGTCACTTTTCCTGAGCACTGCAGATATTTTACGATATGACTTTCAGCTATACACCAACAGTCTTACTAATAAACCGTGTATAGTTTTTATACGAGACTTATGCAGAGTTGAGACAGAAAACGTTACTAATAAACCGTGAATAAGCTACTGACGTATAAACAGGCTGTAACTATACAATGGGACTTGCTTTGCAGTAGTTATATACACGAAAGCCCTTGTGTAAGTGTTGTATATAGCGAAAAAATGGCCGCCCTCTAACAGCTGTTCGTATCGACTGTCATTTTATGATGATAACACATCAAAGATCATAGAATTATTAGAATAATATTGCTGTAGCTTGTACTCTTTGACCAAAATGTAGTGTGGTAATCGATTAGAGCCAGTTGTACTCATAGACTTACTAAATAACCACTAGACCGCTCACTGGCGCTAGTGTTATGTTCCCAAATTGAACAGTCTACGAGCGGCCATTTGCTTGGTAGAGCTGAATAAGTATGGTTCTTTCGTGTGCTGCTTTTTATTGCAGCAATGCACACGGATGTAACGGTAAAGAAGGAAGGAATGTTATATTTCACTGGTTAGTTAATCCTTAATTTCTACGACGATTTTTTCTCCATATTATGTTACAGAAGACAAACTATTGTACTTACCATGTGACTCTTTATGCTTCAAGTTTCCTCTGAGTAAAGATTCCCTTAACCGAAAGTGGATAGGTGCAATCCGCAGAGAGAATTTCTACCCTACATTGAATCATTCAGTGTGTTCAACTCATTTCTAAGATAGTAATTACCTTTCAATCTACGTTATTATACACTGTTATTGTCCTTACTCTATATCATTCATTTTCTTCAAACAGCTGTTGTTTCAGTGCATACATGAATAATAAAATTATTTACCGAACTTAAACATACAGAAACTGCACAAATTATAAAAAAATATATATTTTTTTATATAACTGATTGGAAGTAATTCCTGTCTTAATTACGGATTAATGAAACATTTTCTTATGCTATTGCTGCTGCTACTGCTATTAAGTTATTACTACTACTATTCCTGCTACTGCTGCTACTACTTTTTGACTTCATACATCAGTTTAACCTACAGATTGAAATACAAATTTGACATATTAATTATTTTATTAACCACCGTGGTTATGAATGTTCACATTCAGAGTTCCCATGAAAATGATGCAAGTCTGAACACAGCACCTATATCTGACAGCCAGGGTTGTCGGGTATCCCAATTTAGGCGGGATTCTCCCAATTTCCTAGTTGAATCCCGATTAAAGGGAGTCGGGATTGACAAAAATCCCGATTTTACAGATATTAGCCTTGAACATATTTAAGCAAATTAGTCTGTATTTCCTATTATCCGATATTTTTATTTATAGCCTATATTGACTCAAATGGTAACATTGTAAACACAGAGATAACCTGCGGATATTTAGTAAGTCTATGAGGTAGTCCAGCTGATTGCCGTAAGGCAACTAAATTCGCAAAATAATACTTCTTCTAGATCTACCGCATTGTTGATTATTCCGTTCCGGTCCCTAGTCGCTGTTCTCGCAATTTGTAAACATTGTGTATTTCAAGTGCGTTGACTGGCAAGAAAGATAGGATTTCGATATCGTACTTTACACTAATAACAGAGACATACAATTGCTGCGTTTTATAGTTTAGTGAACTATGTTTAAACATGGATTCATCGTCAGATAGTGAAACTGTTGCAGTACCGGTTCCAAAATTAATTTATTAGCAAATTGTTAAAACGTAGACTATTGTATTGTAGTGTTCACTGTACTGTGTGTCCTTCGTATTTTAGTGTTTCTCACGGAGGCGAATAGGCCTATTACATTAAAAAGCACGCGAACACTGCAGAAAACTGCTATAAATCTTATGATAGGCTAAACTGTTGACAAGTCTAATGTCTTAGGTTAGCTTCTGATATCCCGACTTCCCTCGCAGAAAACCTAGCAACTCTGCTGACAGTAGAGACACGGTATTAAAGGTATCGCAAAAAAGTATTGTTCCTTTAAACAAAACCATTTAGCTTTCGGATACGCAATACGACACGTATTCAAATAGCGGTTTCGAAATCCCGCGCGTTTTCTACCTACAAATGGCGGCTTTCTGCTGCTGCAATTTGGGAACATATTTCTCAGTTCTCCGCTACGGCGTGGTAGGGGCTCGGTTGTACTATCGATATTTAACACGCCACACTAGAGCGCTCTACCGGATGCAATAGAGAACCTCAGATATTCTATTACCTTTCGTAACGAAGTAATGACGAAACTATGACGTAGCTGTGTAACAGTTGTATTATTATACACGACGTATGTAGTGATTATTAGTAAGGAATTTACATACGACGTATAAACGAGTTACTCATTGTATAAGTATAAGACAGTTAAACGTCTGTATATAGAGTTTTTATTAGTAAGACCGCAAAATTCTTCCAACAACTGTACACAATACGTGTTTTCAATAATTGAGTTTTATGTTGCTGCCATATTTTATTTCTTATATTCAATCATATTTTGTTTCTTAAATTCAAAAACCTTGGAACTGTATAAACAGAGAATAGGGAGCAGGGAGCAGGGAGCAGGGAGAATGAATAAAATTTTTATCGCTCGCATTTCATCTGTCGTAAGTTGGCAGGTCTGATGTTACATGCGCTCTGAGATTGTCAAGAATGACGTAAGACGTTTAGTTCACTATTTCGGCGATACGACTGAACGGTTGACCGCAGTATTGTATTCTGATACCTCTGGGTATTTATGCGTTACTGTTTATACGTTACATAACATTCGAGATACCGTACTTTAAATTCGGGATCTTTTCTTGACTATTACACTTTTACTACGTCACACTACTTTTGACCAATAAAACGGCACGAAAGGACGTCTTTCAACCAATCATGGGTGCTTATCGCACAATTTTATCGCGTCCCTAGCATTTGTTTACTTTTATCACTACCCTAGCATTTGTTTCTTTGTTTGCCAACAATTCAAACTGCACTAGTCTGGACGTCAAAAAACAGAAAATTACAAACCACTCCAGTCGATGCACGGCACTTTCAAATATGACTCGCATTGGGATTCAAGAACAAGAATTAATAAAGATCAGTGGTCATATATGAAGAGCACCATTCGGAAATCCTGAATAAGTTGAGGGATACACCTATACATCAACGAGTTCACTTCTTTTACGCACACGTCCAATATAACATCAACTGAACCACCAACCACTAAAACATTCAAATTTGAAAATTGTACTTTCAATAGTTGTTCCTTTTAAAATTATTCATGATTATTTTTTATTTCATCATCGTTAATTAAAACGTTTCTTGTTTATTTCATCATCCCTAATTAAAACTTTTCTAACACATGTTTTTATTATTTAGGTTATGTTTGTTATAGCTTCTGCTATATGCTAATGGATAGTCACGTATCAGAGATTGTTTAATACTAAGATTTATTGAAAATCATCTGTCAAGTGATGTTGATTACTGGGATCCGGATGATTGAAGTGGAATGCAAATGTTTTAATAAAAATGAACTAGTAACCGTCCACAAAGTTCAATGAAGATTCCATAGTTGGCACAACTGATAAAAAGAAAACAATCATAAAACACTACTGCCATCTAGCGTAATGTTGAGATGGTACAATAATAAATTTGAAGACAGTTGTATTTTCGTAAGCCAATTAATATTTTATTGTATTGGAGTACTTTATTACTTCTAATCTTTATATACTTTCTTCTAATCATGTAATAGTCAATTAAATAAAGAATAAAGAATATACAGAATAAAGAATATAATTACAAACAAACAAGAGAAATAGAAATAAAATAATACAATCAATATAAAAAAGGAGATACAGTAGTATTAACAAAATTTGAGACCGAATGAGCAGCGCGTGTTCGGTCGCAGTTCAGATATAATATTAATAGGCCTATAAGAGAATATAAAATAAAATAAAATAGGAAATAAAATTAAAATTACAGTTACAGAAATTATATAATACAATATTAATATAAGAGAAATATAGAAAAAAATAAAATTAAATAGGAACTAAAATTTAAATTTCAGTGGCAATGGAATTATATAATATAATATTAACACTAGAGAAGAATAATATCGCACGTGAAAAGTAGGACTAATATATATTTCAAAATTATAGAATACAAATATAATATAGGTTGATTAATTCATACACATAGGCTATAAATTTTTAATCAAATTGAATATATTAACACGTTTCTAATTTTCTTGTTATATGTTAGTGGGTTACATGTTAGAAGTTCTGGGTGTAATTTAGTTAAAGCATTGTACAACCGAGGGCCAAAATTTATGCTATGCTTTAGACCAGCAGATGTGAGACATTTAGGTTCTAATAATGTTGAATTAATATTTCGTCTTGTGTCATAATTGTGTGTCTGTAATACAAACTTATTACGATGTTTATGATAAAATTTTAATACTTATAAATTTGTTCAATATTAAATACATTAAATTCAGAATAAATTAAATTAGTTGGATAATCGAAACGTTTCTTCAAACAAATTTTAATTATTCGTTTTTGTAGTAAATTTAACGGGCTAAGATTAATTTTTGTACTTCCACCCCAAACAATTATACCATATTGAATGATAGACTGAATAATGGCCAAATAAACATTTCGTAGAACTCTAATGGGTAAGTAGCACCGAAGATTAACGAATTTATAAATTCTTTTACGAAGCCTCTTACAAAGATAAGTAATGTGATGAGGCCATTTTAAATCCCACTGGAGTTTTGATTTTCTCTAGATAAATCAAAACCTCTAGTGAGATTACTGTTAATAAATGAGAATATTTTACGCAGGATATTTTACGCAAAATCCAGAGCGTTTGATTTATTTTGGAAAACGTTACTGCTAGAACACTTAAGATTTATTATTCTAAGTATCTAGTGTTGTATTTGGCCCTCTATAACCCCGTCACAAGACTGGTGCTAAATAAACCCTGTAATAGTTAAAGCGTTGCTAACCCAATATAATTATTAGTTGCCATTGAAACCCTACCTCTCCCATGTGGCCTTGTTGGAATGTCTCCCTATTTCACGTAACTTGTCTCTCTCGGCCACACCTGCCAGTGATCACTATAACGGAAAGCAAGATATCGGAGCCATGAACACCGCCCTGGGGCAGAAATAACCGCAAAGAAGCGCACTCAACCAAACTAATTTACAGAACTTCTCAAGTAACTTCATAATTAACCTGAACTTCCTAATGGATGTTACAAACAGTTCCCTCCAGACAGACAACACAAATACAGAGCGAGCACTTGAGAAAGTTATGAATGCCAGCTCGACAGTTGAAATGATGTATTGACTTCACCGACTTTTTCTTTAATTCTGCTTTCTGCACTGATAAGTTACAAGAATGAAAAAAAAATGAGTGAACGCGAAATAAATAAATAGGCAAGTAGATAAATAAATAAACATATAACTACAGTGAATAACAGAATTATTCGGACACTTGACCAAAATTGAAGATCAATTTAGTGAATACAAATATATTGATATAGGTGTACCGCAAGGAACAATTTTGGGACCTATTTTATTTCTAATATATGTTAATGATCTGCTAAATATAAATTTAGAAAAATTTAATGGATCTATGTATTCATATGCGGATGATACAGTAGTTATTTTCAGTGGTTTTTCTTGGCAGGAAGCATATAGAAATGCTAATATAGGTGCTAACATTGTTAAAAAATGGCTTAATTCCAACTTCCTTTCTTTAAATATATCTAAATCCACTTTAGTTCCTTTTTCGTTAACAGCTGCCAGTGTTCAAAATTTAAAATTTAGCGATAATTATAGACTAATAATACACAGTGAAAATTGTTTAGACCCCAAAAGTTGTAAATGTCCACCTTTGAAAGAAGCCACGTATGTCAAAATATCTGGGTATCATTATTGATCAGAATTTAAAATGGCCTCATCACATTACTTATCTTTGTAAGAGGCTTCGTAAAACAATTTATAAATTCGTTAATCTTCGATGCTACTTACCTATTAGAGTTCTACGAAATGTTTATTTGGCCATTATTCAGTCTACCATTCAATATGGTATAATTGTTTGGGGTGGAAGTACAAAAATTGATCTTAGTCCGTTTAATTTACTACAAAAACGAATAATTAAAATTTGTTTGTTGAAGAAACGTTTCGATTATCCAACTAAATTAATTTATTCTGAATTTAATGTATTTAATATTGAACAAATTTATAAGTATACGCTGTTAAAATTTTATCATAAAAATCTTAATAAGTTTGTATTACAGACACACAATTATGACACAAGACGAAATATTAATTCAACATTAGTAGAACCTAAATGTCTCACATCTGCTGGTCTAAAGCATAGCATAAATTTTGGCCCTCGGTTGTACAATGCTTTAACTAAATTACACCCAGAACTTCTAACATGTAACCCACTAACATATAACAAGAAAATTAGAAACGTGTTAATATCTTCAATTTGATTAAATAAATTTATAGCCTATGTGTATGAATTAATCAACCTATATTATATTTGTATTCTATAATTTTGAAATATATATTAGTCCTACTTTTCACGTGCGATATTATTCTCCTCTAGTGTTAATATTATATTATATAATTCCATTGCCGCTGTAATTATATTTTAGTTCCTATTTTATTTTACTTATTTATTTTTATTATTATTTTTTATTTTAATATTATATCTGAACTGCGACCGAGCACGAGCGCTGCTCATTCGGTCTCAAATTTTGTTAATACTACTGTATCTTCTTTTTATATTGCTTGTATTATTTTATTTCTATTTCTCTTGTTTGTTTTGTAATTATATTCTTTATTCTGTATATTTAAATTTAAATAGAAATTAAAATTAAATTAATTAAATTAACTTAATATTCCAAATGTTTATGTGTATGTTACTAAACATGTTTGCAAAAACGCAGAAATTACGCTTGCGGTTACGTTAAATAGACCAATTTGCATAACATGGACATAAAAAGAGCTTGCTAATGAAATGGCATGTTAATATATATATATAAACAAATATACAATTTACTGCGAGCCTATTTAGTCTTACTTGTGCTGTCGTTTGAGCAAGACGGAACACAAAATGGGGCGTAAAGGTAAGCAGACAACATTTAATCAGAGGCAGTTAGTGATATTCCATCACGAAAAAGGGAAAATCATTAGAAACATTGCAGATGAAGAGAAGTACAGTGTCTGACATAATTCTCAGATATAAAAACGAGGACAGAATAGAGCTGAGAAAGCAAACAGGTCGCTGAAAAGTCCTCACAGACAGAGAAGAATCTCTTATTATCAGACAGATTAAAAAGAATCCTCGTATAAGTGCCCCGAAGTTAGCTTCTGAAATTGAATCGGCTACAGGTAAAAAGTGCATGCCCAAACAATTAAGAGGGCAATACATAAACGGGGCTACAACGGAAGAATAGCACGAAAAAAGCCTTATGTTTGTGAAAGGAACAGACGTAAACGACTTCAGTTTGCTAAGGAATATGAAAATAAAGGCGAAGATTGGTGGGAAAAGACTCTTTTTTCCGATGAGAGCAAGTTCAATGTTTTTGGCAGCGATGATCTGGAGAAAGCCTAAGGAGGAAATTAAAACTAAGAATTTGCGAGCTAGTACTGTTAAACACGGTAGAGGAAATGTGATGATATGAGGGTGCATGTCAGCTTCTGGGTTTGGTGAATTGGTGTTAATCGAGGATATCATGAAGAAGGAGGACTATCTACACCTCCTGCAACACAATTTAGTGAAAAGTGCAGAAAAGCTTGGGATTGAAAAGGAGTTTATGTTTTACCAGGACAACGATCCCAAGCATAACTCCTATATTGCACAAGAATATCTACTCTACAAATGCCCTAAAGTGCTTCATCGTCCTCCACAATCGCCGGATTTGAACTCTATTGAACATTTATTAGAAGAACTTGACAATAGGGTTCGATCAAGGCCTATTTCTTCTAAAGAAGAGCTGAAAGCAAAACTTCAAGAAGAATGGGTGAAAATTTCTATAGGCATAACAAAAAATTAGTACACAGCATGCCACGTCGTCTGAAAGAGGTTATTAAACAGAAGGGTGGACCTACAAGGTACTAATAATGACGAGCTGGAATAGTATTCTTTGTTTTCGAAAAGTGTCCGAATATTTTTGTTAGTATTAGAAATCAAATGTTTTCCTTTATGTTTTAATAATTAGAAGAAATTTAAGTTAATTGGAATTGTTCTGTTGAAAATGTTTATATGAAATGGGATACTTTTAGGGAAAAAATAAGGAAAGCTTATTTTTATATATTTATATGTAAATATATGTCATTGAATTGTTAGTTGACGGATGTCCGAATATTTTTGTTACTCACTGTATATAAATAAATATGTGACTAAGTGAATAGATTGAGTGAGTAGAATAAGGGAATTGAATAAGTGAATAAATCATTATTGAGGAATAACTAAATGAACAATCGAATTACACAAACAAATAATCCGATAGTTAGTCGAATATGTGAATAAATAATACGTTGAATAAATAATCAAAATAATGAATAAATAACCGAATTATTGAATAAATAATTGATTAATTGGTTAATAATTAAATAATTGAATAAGTAATTGAATAATTTAACAAGTAATTGAGTAACTGAATAAATAATCCAATAATTGAATGAATAATTGAATAATCCATTCAGTGATTGAATAATTGAGTAGTTGAATAAAAAAATTTAATAAGTAATCGAATAATTGAATATATAACCAAATAAGTAAAGGAATAATTGAATAATTCAATTAATAATCGAATAATTAAGTAAATGATTGAGCATATTAAAGATTTTATTAATTTGTCCTGCAGAATGATATCTGTAATATTGACAATTAATATTTGAGGAGAAAAACTCGCTCCGGCGCCGGGGATCGAACCCGGGTCCTTGGTTCTACGTACCAAGCGCTCTGACTACTGAGCTACGCCGAATTCAATCCACAGCACCGGATCGAACTCTCCTCCTTCAATGTTTCCCTTTGCCTGACTCCAAGTTGGGCATATACGTTGACTTTTAAGACCTAGTCAACATATACAGTATATGCCTACAGTAACTTGGAGTCAGGCCAAAAGGGAAACATTGAAGGAGGAGAGTTCGATCCGGTGCTGTGGATTGAATTCGGCGTAACTGAGTGGTCAGAGCGCTTGGTACGTAGAACCAAGGACCCGGGTTCGATCCCCGGCGCCGGAGTGAGTTTTTCTCCTCAAATATTAAATGATCGAGTAATTGAATAAATAATTGGGTAAGTAATCGAGTAATTGAATAAATACTGTAATCCAATAATTGATAAATAACTGAATAATCTAATTAATAATCGAATAGCTTAGTAATTGAATAAATAACTGAAGAAGTAATCAAATAATTGAGTAACAAATTGAGTAATTGAATGAATAATGAAATAATTGAGTAAATAATCGAATAAATACTGGATTAATTAATTGCATAAATAATCGAATAACGCAATAAATAATTTAATAATTGAGTAAATAATTAAATAATTGAAAAAATATTTGAATAACTAATTGAATAAATTATTGATTAATTGAATAAATAATCCAATAATTGAATAATCTAATTATTAGTCGTATAATTGAGTAAGTAATTGAGTAATTGAATAAATAACTGAATAAAAAATAGAATAATTGAATAAATAATCAAATAAATATTTAAATAAATGATCAAGTAAATAATTGAATAATGCAATTAATAATCGAATAATTTATTAAATAATTGCATAATTAAATAAAACATTTATTGAGTAATTGAATAATTGAATAAATAACCAAATAATTGAATAAATAATTTAATAATCCAATTAATCGAGTAATTGAGTAAATAATTGAGCAGTTGGACAATTAATCGAATAATTGAAGACATAATTGAATAATCCAATTTATAATCGAATAATTAAGTAAATAATTGAGGAATTGAATAAATAATTGAATAGATAATCGAATAATTGAATAAATAATTCAATCATTGAATAAATAACTGAATAATGCAATTAATAATCGAATAATTGAGTAAATAATTGAACAATTGATTAGGTAATCGAATAATTGAGTAAATAACTGAATAATTGAATAAATAATTTAATAATCCAATTAATAATCGAATAATTGAGTAAATAATTGAGCAATTGATTAAGTAATCGAATAATTGCATAAATAATCAAATAATTGAAGAAATAATTGAATAATCCGTTTGATAATCGAATAATTGAGTAAGTAATTGAGCAATTGATTAAGTAATCGAATAGTTGAATAAATAACCAAATAATTGAATAAATAATTTAATAATCCAATTAATAATCGAATAATTGAGTAAATAATTGAGCAATTGATTAAGTAATCGAATAATGGAATAAATAATCAAATAATTGAAGAAATAATTGAATAATCCAATTGATAATCGAATAATTAAATAAATATTTGAGAAATTGAATAAATAATTGAGTAAGTAATCGAATAATTGAATAAATAATCCAATAATTGAATAAATAACTGAATAGTTTAGTAATTGAATGAATAATTGTATATGTAATCGAATACTGTAATAACAAATTGAATAATTGAATGAATAATGAAATAATTCAGTAAATAATAGAATAAATAATGGAATAATTGCATAAATAACCGAATAACGCAATAAATAATTGAATAATTGAGTAAAAAATTACATAATTGAAAATAATATTTGAATATATAATTGAAAATTTGAATAAGTTACTGATTTATTGAATAAATAATCCAATCATTGAATAATCTAATTAGTAATCGAATAATTGAGTAAATAATCAAATAATTGAAAAACAAATTGAATAATTCAATAAATAATGAAGTAATTGAATAAATAATTGAATAAAAATGGAATAATTACATAAATAATCGAGTAATCCATTAAATAATTCAATAATTGAATAATAGTACATTATGCAACGAGCCTATAATGAAGGTAATTAAGAAGCGAGTATGGATATTTATAAAACAAGCGCAAGCGAGTTTCATAATTTTCATACGAGCTTCTTAATTACCATTATAGGCGAGTTTCATACGACTTTTTATGCTCGACCATATTTCTAACTTGATATTATTAATTTTCTTTGTATCTGACCTTGACCAATGTCCCGTATGTTGTGAGATGTTGGCAGACGCGAAAGTATTGATTTTTTCCGAGGAACAGATGTTCACATTGACCTTGCTAGGCCATAAGAACCTACAGAGATAACATTGAAATTAAATTAGACATTGAAAAACGAGATGACAAATTGAATTTATTTGAATATTATTTACAATTAACGCTAATTATTATAGTAACAGAACATAACCTTCTGCGACAGTATTGGATTTCCAGCCTCCGTGACTTTTCGCTAATTCTCTTTCGATTGCATATCCGAGAATAATCGATACTTGCGGTTTTATAACGGTAGAAAGCTGACCTGTCATTGGCTGAACATTTGTAACCTGAGTCGCCATTGGCTGAAAGACCTGACCTTTAATGAGTAGGTGTACTTTAATGACATGCATTAAAGGTCTGCTACCGGGTGTATAATTACTACATTTCGGCATGGTCGAGCATAAATAGTCTATTAATTGAATAAACTTACAACTTACTTACAAATGGCTTTTAAGGAACCCGAAGGTTCATTGCCGCCCTCACATAAGCCCGCCATCGGTCCCTATCCTGTGCAAGATTAATCCAGTCTCTATCATCATACCCCACCTCCCTCAAATCCATTTTAATATTATCCTCCCATCTACGTCTCGGCCTCCCTAAAGGTCTTTTTCCCTCCGGTCTCCCAACTAACAATTTACATGCATTTCTGGATTCGCCCATAATTGAATAAATAATTGAATAAATAATTCCATAATTTAATAAATTGATTTATTGAATAAAAATTGAATAATTGAATAATGAAATAAGTAATCGAATAATTGAATAAATAATCAAATAAATATTTCATTAATTGAATAAATAATAAAATAAATATTTCAATAATTGAATAAATAATCGAATCATTGAATAAATAATTGAATAATTCGGTAAAGAATTGAGTAATTAAACAGAACGAAAAGATATACTTATTCGGATCAATTAAATTCCCGTATATTTAAGGGACAAAACTAAAATTCTCTCTTTATTGACGATGGAATAGGCTAACAAGCCTAAGCCTAATAAGAAGAAGATATTTATTGCTATATTTTAAATCGTAATTTTCATTACACTGAATTTGTATTTAGTCAGCTGTGTGGACTGAACTTCCGGATTCTAGTTGCAATTCTGATATATATTGAAAATTTTGCGTTTTAAAATTTAGGCCTACTAATTACGAAGTGAATACGCTACGATGGAGATGCAGCACGCCGGAGTGTTCACTACCAGCATTGTTTCCTTCCGTTAATTGGTAGTGCATTGAGTCATAAACTAACTTCACAGAATAGATTGTTCATTACACGTATATTTTGTTGCTGACAGAACTGATAGATTCCTTTATCGTGTGACACAATTGTGATTCCCGGAAGCAGACAATGCCGGAGCACGGCTGCGTTCATATCCCAAACCACTAACGCAAACACAGACAGGAGTACTTTGTAACACGTTCCGTTGCTACGGTCGGGTAAACCTCGTATCGACTTTTCAATATTTATGCCGCGCTGTATTCAATGATCTCCAAAACCCAGTTGCAAGCAGACAACATTGTGTCTAATAAATACTCCTGCACTGATCACCTCAAACACAATAGTTCATTTACTGTGATTTGTAAAAGTAAAGAGTAAGCCTATCATCACAGTCTACTATATACAATCGCGAAGCTCAATATGTAGTAAAAATGCAAACATGGGTAGTTGCCCACCACTAGGATCGCTACTATCGCCTCATCATCGCAGATCTCTCTTCTAGTAGACGACAAAATATGTTACACTTTCGTTGTCGTGTTCTTTTGGAAAAATTAACACCTTCCTTCCATTATTGAAATATTAAACGCATAAAGTTAATTTATTATTTTAATGAAGTATATTAAATTCCACCATAAACTCGAAGATACCTGCAAGAAATAGGTTAATATTATTTTTGTTTGTGCAAAACGAACTGAAATTTACAATAATCGCTTCACTCATTCAAGATTATAGCGATAATTAACTATGAAACCAATGAATATTAATTTGCATTTCCCTTTACAACAATAATAATGGAAATATGAATTAATGGAGTAACTTATGTGTACCGGTACTTGTAGTGTAGGCTTACGTAGTTAACAAAGTGGGATGAGGTTAAGCAATAATAATCACACCAGAATTGGAAATAAAACATGATCAATAAATTTTATTGTAACAGACTTTTTCTACGTCTCTAGTAAAGTAACAAATAAAAATAACAACAAAATTAACAGCTATAATTAAAAACATATCCTTTGAAAAAATAGGCCTAAGCAATAATAATCCCACCAGAATTGAAAATAAAACGTGATCAATAAATTTCACTAAAACAAACTTAATTTTTCTACGTCTCTAGTAAAATATTATTATTCCAATTATTGTATTTTAGCCATTAACATTTTCATTACAACCAATAACGAACATTTCACAAGCATCAATGTGAAATACGTAACGAGCTAGCACTCGATGGAAATACGACACAGTCCAAGGTCGACCGTGGACAGTCTATTGTTTCTAGTTGCTAACCGCTTGGAGCGCTTTATCACGAGATTTGCAAAAAATCACCTCAAGCTTCGCGACTGTATATAGTAGACTGTGCTATCATGTTCAATACAAGAATAATCCGACTTCATAACGATGTGCTATTCAATCTCTATGCACGCAAATCAGAGTTATATAACTATAACTGAAGAAAAGTGTTGATCGGGGTAGTAAATAATTTCTATAAGAGGAGATCCTTTCCAAACCGTATTAAGTTCACTGAAGTAATTTTTTCAGGAGAGAAGAAAAACTGTTTATGTGCCAACTAAGGGAGGTAAATTAAAATACTTACTTACTTACTGGCTTTTAAGGAACCCGGAGGTCCATTGCCGCCCTCACATAAGCCCGTCATTTGTCCCTTTCCTGAGTAAGATTAATCCAGTCTCTGCCATCATATCCCACCTGCCTCAAATCCATTTTAATATTATCTTCACATCTACAGTACGTCTCGGCCTCCCCAAAGTCTTTTTCCCTCCGGCCTCCCAACTAAAACTCTATATACATTTCTGGATTCCCCCATACGTACTACATGTCCTGCCCATCTCAAACGTCTGGATTTAATGTTCCTAATTATGTCAGGTGAAGGATACAATGCGTGCAGCTCTGCGTTGTGTAACTTTCTCCATTCTCCTGTAACTTCATCCCTCTTAGCCCCAAATATTTTCCTAAGCAGCTTATTCTCAAACACCCTTAATCTCTGTTCCTCTCTCAAAGTGAGAGTCCAAGTTTCACAACCATACAGAACAACCGGTAATATAACTGTTTTATAAATTCTAACTTTCAGATTTTTGACAGCAGACTAGATGAGAAAAGCTTCTCAACCGAATAATAATAGGCATTTCCCATATTCATTCTGTGTTTAATTTCCTCCCGAGTGTCATTTATATTTGTTACTGTTGCTCCAAGATATTTGAATTTTTCCACCTCTTCGAAGGATAAATCTCCAATTTTTATAGTTCCATTTCGTACAATATTCTGGTCACGAGACATAATCATATACTTTGTCTTTTCGGGATTTACTTCTAACCGTATCGCTTTACTTGCTTCAAGTAGAATTTCCGCGTTTTCCTAATCGTTTGTGGATTTTCTCCTAACATATTCATGTCATCCGCATAGACAAGCAGCTGATGTAACCCGTTCAATTTCAAAGCCTGTCTATTATCCTGAACTTTCCTAATGGCATATTCTAGAGCAAAGTTAAAAATAAAGGTGATAGTGCATCTCCCTGCTTTAGCCCGCAGTGAATTGGAAAAGCATCAGATAGAAACTGACCTATACGGACTCTGCTGTATGTTTCACTGAGACACATTTTAATTAATCGAACTATCAACTACATTCCTTAGTAAACAAAATTTTTTTATTTTGTGTTAGAAGAAAATAATGATATTTGACCATTTTTGAAAATGAATTTATTTTTTATCAGACAATCTGTCAAAGGTAGAGAAGTGATCTTGCATCATATTGTAGATATGACATGCATAAATACACACAAAAAATTTATCACAGAATGTTGGATAGTTTTTTTAGTTATGTGGGAAACCCTTCATCACTGCACATTGAAATTAATTTTGAAAGAAAAAATGTAAATAATTTTTTTAAAATCATAAAAATATTTCTTTCATATAGAAGAAGGACAGTGTTTTACACCTACTAATTTTAATGATTGTACAAGATACAGTAATGGAGGAAAAAAATATTGAATATTTCCAAAATTTTACTGCTGTAAGCTGTACCTAACCCCTTAAGAAATTACATACAGATACGATTTACATAATGAGATCAGAAGAGGTAGGTTTATAAATTATATAATAAAATCTATGTCTTGTTTTGATGAATAATACAACCTATCAGAATATTAAATTCTCTTTTTCTTTCAATGAAGTGACATTAAACATCTCCTATAATGTTGGTGACACACAAATTCCACAATTTGGGACATCTGGCCGAAATCTACGGCTGATCACTAGGATCCAGAATTCAAAGCAGAGGTTAAATTAAAAATACAATATGATTGCGGAGAGAATACGGAACAATGATAAATTAAAAATAAAGTACAATTTGATTTCGGAGAAACATGAGATGAAAATAGATTGAAGAGTAATGAAATGAAGTAGAGAAAAATTACATAGTGTTATACAAGTGATTGTGTAAAATGGATAATGAATCTTTCAATACTATTAGACAAATTTTGTTAATGTCCTCATTAGAAAATTTAACAGAAAGGAGAATGGTTTTGGTTAATTTAAATGAAGTTCCCCTAGCGCCAAAAAAGAAGTCCTTTCACTTCCCATGTATTAATATTTATTTTGTATCTCTCACTGAAGTGAGGAATACATGGGTTGTAAATAGACTTCTTTTCATCGTTAACGTTATTGGCCTGTTGATCATCCTTCTCAAAACTGACAGTGGGGTCAAGACTGAGGTTTCTTTGATTCCGGCGATCGATGGCTATAATGTCTGCTCTTCTCGTTGACCCATTCTCAGCCAAGCAGTGCACTTCTTCGTAAACCTCCCACTTTGCCTTCCGAAGAGTGGTTGCGATGGAGCTTCTCACTTTATGGTGGCGATTGTTCCTCAGTAGTTCTCCTTTAGGGCAATAACCCAAAACATGTCCAAGGGTTTCTACTTCGCTGCATCCTGGATGACGACAGTTTTGACAGTAATCATATTCGGAAACCATTAAGTTTAGTAACCATGTTTAATATAATTTTTTCTTGTTTTAATGAATATTACCATTTCTCAAAATATTGAATGATTTTTAGCACCCTGTATTTGTCAAAGATTTCGTGTAGATTTCTTTTGGTGTCGAATAATATACCACGTATATTTAGATATATTTCAAGAATATCGGATTTAATTTTTCTGAGAATTGTCCAATTTTGAACATCGTAACAACTTGTATTGCAAGCAGTGGAACAACTTGTGCAACATTTCATCTGGAAAATTTATTATTCTTCGAAGATGAATGTCATAAAGTTCCGCCCATAAAAGTAGTACTTGCACCTCCCTCCACATACGAGGCATGCACAGAAAGGAACATAAAAGCAGGAACGTATTTTATGAAAGTCGTTGTGTTTCGTTTATGGATACCGCAAGGATAACTGTACGAGTTGGAATTAAAAATTGTAACGTCATGTATCAGAAAGAAACACACACGGAAGAAACGAAATGAAAATTGTATTAAAAATATGCTTCTTCTTTTCCCTGGAGGCAATTGGCATGGGAGCGCACAGTGGTATTGATTAAATATCAGACTTTTATTAGTCAGTAAAGAAGAAAACAATGCAACACCGCCATGCACTGTTTGAAAAGTTAATTACTAATAAAAGTCTGGTCAGAATGGTGGTAAGGCAA
This sequence comes from Periplaneta americana, assembly GCA_025594305.2. Lineage (NCBI taxonomy): Eukaryota > Metazoa > Arthropoda > Insecta > Blattodea > Blattidae > Periplaneta > Periplaneta americana. The sequence goes on from JAJSOF020000037.1 coordinate 24,404,565, forward strand.
GGATGAAAGGAAAATAAAGAAGGCACATTTGGAGTGATGTGTTTACCAAGTGCACGTCACAATTTAAATAGATCGGAAGTAACTGGAGATTGCAAAGCATATCGTACTCCGGCAAGAACAATGCCACAACAGAAAGAACCAACTTTACAGTATAACGAAAATGAGCATCGCATTTTTTGTGAAATCAAGGTCCAAATATTATAGAAAGTACAGTTAGTGCATACGTATCTTTACTGTTTAGAAATTGAATTACTTATTTTATACATTTTAAATACTTTCATATTTTTTTTCAAGGCTAAAGTAAACTTACAGGATGTTTAAAAAATACGGGGCATAATTTCAGGTATGTATTTCCTACATGTAGACAATCAAAATAGTTCATTACAACATGTGTCCGGAAATGCTTCATTTCCGAGTTACGGCCTTCACAACATTGAAATTCACCGGAACGTTTTTCTTTCCGCAGGTCGTTGTCATTACAGAAGATGTTCAAAATGTCCACCTCCTGCTTGAATACAGACCTCACATCGATGTCTCATTGACCTGCGAACACGATCCCAATGTCCAGGAGAATTGCGTGTGTCCTCAGAACATGCCACAATTCGATTCCGAAGGGATTCCAAATCAGGCACCGGAGACGAATAAAACAATGATTTTAAATGGCCCCACAAGTAGAAATCGAGAGGGTTCAGATCAGGTGAGCGTGGAGGCCAAGCAATTGGGCCACCTCTACCTATCCATCGCATCGATCAGGAAACCTTCGATCCAAGTACCGGCGAGCCGTACGACTGAAGTGTGCAGGAGTGCCATCATGCAAGAAGTGAATGTGTTGACGATTGATCAGTGGAGTGTCTTCTAAAACATGAGGTATGGTGTTTTCCAGGAAGTTTGTGTACGCCTGCAACGTAAGTCTGTTTACAAGTACATGGGGTCCAACAAATCGATCACCAATGATACCTGCCCACAAGTTGAGGGAGAACCGCACCTGGTGATGAGATGGAACAATTGCACGTAGGTTTTCATACGCCCATACATGCTGATTGCGGAAAGAAAAACGTTCGGGTGAATTTCAATGTTGTGAAGGCCATAACTCGGAAACAAAGCATTTCCGGACACATGTTGTAATGAACTATTTTGATTGTCTACATGTGGGAAATACATACCTGAAATTATGCCCCGTATCTTTTAAACAACCTGTATAGAGTAAAGGTGTCTAATTCCGTGATACCCCTAATCCCGTGATAAAATGTCAATTGACTGCCATGGAGTTGTGGTCTCTGACTTTTAAGTTTTGAAATACCTAACAGGTGCCAGAGATGTCTTCGTTTCAGTTCTATTGACTACCCGCCTTTTGAATAGAAGCAGTCGACTGCAGAAGCTTTTGTTCAGTGGAAGGTGGTTGACCAGTAAGTTTTTCTTTCTCTTGTGACCGCTCCTGAAGAAACATTTTATATTTGAGATAAGGATTAATATAGTATTATAAAAATGATATATTACTGTAGATTATAGTCAGCTGAATCAATGTGTATGATTATTTAAACATTATGAGACAATAACAATGCTACAGGAGTTTTCCCATTTTCGGATTTATTTCCATATTGCTCCTTCCTGGCTCAATCGATTAGTGATGCCAACGCTAAATTGTGAAAATTAATGTCTGTGAAAGAAAATAGTTCGTGGAAATAATAATAGAAATAAATTATAGAAAACATCAATTATAATTATAATAAAATAATAGGGCATATATTTAACTTAATTCCTGCTGTTGTTAGGAATATAAATAATGAGAAATAATTGTGTTATAATTAAATTTATTAAAAATTAATTTTGTATTGAATTTAACTTTCAGTTTATTTTGTTTATAATATATTAATATGTAATGTGTGTTCCTGTAGTTACACAAGTATTTTCTATGAAATTTTTCACCTAGGCCCTTTTTCTATGTTGTAATTTCTTGCTTAATCCATATTAAAACAATATACCATGACTTTAATGTGTTTTTCTAAATACAAGTGTGTTTTCTGAGCAGTTAATGAGGATTATTTTAGTATCACGGAATTAGGATATCACTCACGGAATTAGGAAACCACTATCACGGAATTTGGATCCCTGTTACGGATTTAGGAGCCACTGTATAACAATGAAGAATCATATAGTATATACCAAACTTGTGAAACTGTTGACAGTGAATTTTGTAAAAACTGTAGCTAAAGGTCTAAGTAACGTCATTTAGGTGTTATTTGAAAATTTTTATTACAATTTTGGCATAAATATAGACTTTATTAAATATGTTACGGAATTAAGCAACCTTACCCTACTTTGAGCTGTGTCACTTTTGCTGAATAGAACATGACATTCTTTTTAGTTGTGCATTTGCATCGATTTTTTTTTATTTTAGTAGGTTATTTTACGACGCTTTATCAACATCTGAGGTTATTTAGCGTCTGAATGAGATGAAGGTGATAGTGCCGGTGAAATGAGTCCGGGGTCTAACACCGAAAGTTACCCAGCATTTGCTCATATTGGGTTGAGGGAAAACCCCGGAAAAAACCTCAACCAGGTAACTTGCCCCGACCGGGAATCGAACCCGGGCCACCTGGTTTCGCGGCCAGACGCGCTGACCGTTACTCCACAGGTGTGGACAATTTGTATCGATAATTACAATAATTTGGTGCAATGCATGATCAGCGATTACAATTCATTAATGAACACATTTTATTGAGTTGTTTATTGGATGCAAAAGTACAAGTATTTTTACAACATCAGACATTGTTAGGAAAGTTAGATGACTTTATACAAATTTACTGAACAAAAGCTGGTAGGCTACAGGTAAATTAAAATGGAATCATAAAAAGGTTAATAAAAGTTAGGAATATAGTTGCCTTTGATAAGAACAAGGATGTCTGACATCTTCCTTTGGGTGACAGAAATTTTACTTTTGTATGCCGGAAGACAGAAAGATAATCTTCACTTCAGTTGGTGTTTTCGTCTTTCTCCACGCTTTAACTTTACATCGTCCACTTTAATTTTCATTAAGTCCTCTTGCTCGTATGAAATTTTTACAAAATTACTCTTGGCTCACTCTTAAAAACCTTCAGTACTTTTATATCACCAATTTTAATAGTGACGTTCTCTTCTTTACCTTCAATACTTTTTTTTCTTGGGTGCTACCTTGTCCATTTTCTGTTATCTTTCCATTTTGTCTTTTTTGGGAGGAGGGTTTCCTTCCTCTTCCTGTACAACTTCAGTGAAATTGTTGCGTTACATTTTTCCAGTCAACAAAATCACTGTGGGGTAACTCTATTTCTTTAAAATTAATTTCTGTTTTCTTTGTTGACCTTATTATTCTAACATACTCGGGTGGAGTGTAGATTGGGCCTGATTTTAGAGCTTTTTAACAGGACAATATTGACATATCTCAAAATGAAACACTGTAACACACAAGTACCTATGCCTGCAAAACAAAAATAATGACATAACTACAAATGAAAGAAGGAGAAACGTGTAACTTCATTCCCTTGAATCATGAAGACTGTCACAACTTGAAAAGTGTCACTGTTATGGGTTAACGGGAATCAAATTGGCTGCCTACTAGAACGATACTTCTGCTGCTTAGCGGCCAGTTTTGTCACTACAGAAGTGTCACTATTCCAGATTTGTTTTGAGTAGGGAATTAACTTAAATTCGTTAATTTTTTAGTTGAGACGTTATTGTTGTCTGGGTGCGATATATCTAAATGTCATAATTATTTATAAATCGTAACAATTATGTAAGGGCCCACCTTTGTAGCTAGTAGATAGCGTACGTACTTCTCAATCAAGCAGTCCGATATTCGGTTCCGGAAGGAAGCAATCCGTCTACGGATCGGGTCTGGGTTTTTGTCCGGTGTCTTGTGATTGTCCTGCGATGTCTCAGCGATGGCCTTAAACCTTGTCAATCTCTTAACTGGGACACCTGTATTTGTGAGATGTCTAATGAAGATGGAATGAAACTTTCTTCCCTTCCAGCAGTGTTGCTTAAGTCGGATAAAAGTGGAGGTAAAGGAGGGTAAGAAAGAAGAAAGGGAGAAAGAAAAAATACAGCAAGAGAAAAAGAAAGGAAGGAAGAAAGGAAGAAAGAAAGAAAGGAAGAAAGAAAGGAAGGAAGAAGGAAAGAAGAATTCATAATAATGTGGTGTTGAGAAAGGTAATGATCAAAATAATAAAAGAACGATGAAAATTTTTAGTAACAATGGCAATGAGTGTGAAGACAATGATGACAATATGATTATGGTTTTCTGATATTATGCTATTTATTTTAATTACGACACAAAAATTCGTTACACAGAACTTATGCCAGGAAAGAAGGTTTTGTTTTGATAAATTCTCGTCGATTTTTAACTGTAATAGATGGAGTGTACATTCATCATAGATCGTTGGTGGGGAGGTTTTGTTATTTGGTTATTTAACGACGCTATATCAACTACGATGTTATTTAGCGTCGATGAGATTGGTGATAGCGAGATGGTATTTGGCGAGATGAGGCCGAGGATTCGCCATAGATTACCTGGAATTCTCCTTGCAGTTGGGGAAAACATCGGAAAAAATCCACCCAGGTAATCAGCCCAAGCGGGAATCGAACCCACGCCCGACCGTAAATCCGGATTAATTGTACAAATTGTAAAAATTCTTGAATCGTGGCTTGTTTTGTTTTTCGAACTTTTACTTGTTTGAATTTTCTAAGGCCGACACTAAGTTTGTGTTGTTTGTACCAAGAAAGATATTTTTGTTGAGAATCTTTCTTTCTTTCTTTCTTTCTTTCTTTCTTTCTTTCTTTCTTTCTTTCTTTCTTTCTTTCTTTCTTTCTTTCTTTCTTTCTTTCTTTCTTTCTTTCTTTCTTTCTTTCTTTCTTTCCATTTGCAGCAATAATGTCATAATAAATAATGATAAAGTCATGGCAAAGTGCATTCATGAACCTGATGTTAATTACTACAAGGCATAAAAGAAACAGAAGCAATTATATTTTCTCTTTCTCTTAAAAAAAAAAAACAAAAAAAGGGCATAAATATCACTAGGTTGTTTTCGAACGCATGGTCTTATGAATACCAGCCTGAACGCTACCACTACGCTACAATATTAACATGCAGAACACTTAAATAAATTATAATTGTAGATATCAGGCCATGTGTTCCAACAACATGTAACATCGCCTGTTTCGAATTGTAGCGAAGTTCCGAAGGTTTTTTTAAGTTAATACTTGTGTACTAGAATGTATTTTCCTGTTTGTGATTATGTATTCAGTCTCTTTTTTATTATATATATTTTTATTATTGTTATTTTAAAGTTAATACTGATTGTGTATATGTATTTAATCTCTATTTTTACTTAATTATGCTTATTATTATTTTTAAGTTAATATTTGTATACCGGTATGTATTTTTCTGTATGTGATTTGATTCTGGTTGAGTGGAAGAGAAGGCCTGATGGCCTTAACTCTGGCAGGGAAAATAAAACTATTATTATTATTATTATTATTATTATTATTATTATTATTATTATTATTATTATTATTATTATTATTATTAGACAGCTGTACCTACTTATTTTGTGTGGAATATAGACCGATAAGGAATTTTCCATTACAGTAGTTCCCACATCCCTTTTAGGCATAACAGTAGTAAAAGAAATCACGCATAGAAAACCTGACGATACAACATCTCTTGTTATTGCACATTGAATCTGGCCACCCTGAGAACAGAATCTCGGTCTCTGATGTGAAACGAGAAGATTTAGTAGCTCGACTCAGTGTGTGCCAATGTTTTATTAGAAAACAAGCATTCCGATACGTATTTACTTGGAATTAAACTTCGTAGAAATACATTATTTTGATGATTTCATAACGTTTCCAGGCTCAGGATATACATTTCAATGTGAGCATCGATGTTTACAAAGAAAATATCTCGAATAATGAACTGCTTGTTCGAGAACATGGTGTATACGTGGAAGCGTCGGATCAGCTATAGCCTTAGGAGCAGAGAACATAATGATGTAACAACGCTGCCTCATATCTCTCTCCTTCCTCCCCCTCCTCTCTCTCACGCTCTCTTTCTCTCTCACACATACAATCACTTTCCTCCTTGTTTGGTCCCTTAACAGCGCCATATATTATTTTACCCATTAAAATTTCGAGTAGAATTTCTTGTAAATTACTGAACAAAGGGTTCAAAACTCACTGATACAAGATGCCGAAACACACAGAAAATGATTTGACGTAGCAGAAAAACAGCAGAATGCTTTAAAATGTGCTCATTTGCAGTCTTTTTTTATTTCTTAGAAACTGTTACAAGAAAACAACTCACAAAGCCATGACACTCCTTAAACTCTGCAGAATTCTAAAACATGAGGTTTAAGGGACGATGTAGGCCTAGGTCCAAACTGACCAAAAATCACATTTTCTAAAAACTATTGTAAAAATATTAAGGTACACGTACCAAATACCGCAACCTTAACACTTCAGTCACTTTTGCTCTGGAAATAAGTTATGAACAAACACGAAAATTATGAAATAGAAACTGTAATCTTATCTTTACAAAATAGCACAATTAAAATGGATATATTATATACCGAACAAGAATTAGAACTCAAATAGGAAAACTTTGTAAACTGGCGTTATTAGGAACAGGTTGTCCAATTAACGCCAACTATTTTCTAGTAACCTATACACTTATAATTATTAATGAATTATTTTTCCTAAGCAACTAAATTTGAGTTTCTCTTAGTAAAATATACCAAAATCACTCAATACTAATGAAAGATTCTTGATCTGAAACTGAAACACCAGATGGATTAGGAACATATGTTTTCCAGTGACTCCTTACTTTAAAAAAAAAAAAAAGAGACAATGTGACACAGTAGAAAGTTATTAAACACAAAAGCATTTACCTTAGTTTAATATGAATGTTTTCCAATAAGTAAAACAAAAAAATTAATTGAAAAATGAGTTCTATTCAGTCAATACTTAACATAAAACACAATAAAACATGTTATAATAATATTTACACAGATTTAAAAACAAACGTTTTTGCCAATTTTGATTGGCATCTTCAGGTCGTGTAGGTCGAATGGAACATGTTATAAAAAGTGAACACTTGGTATATGACGTTAAAAACCAAAGTTACAACTCTTTTTTCCTGCTCTCCATAACGGCCACACGACCGACCTGTTCGTAACATCTTCAAATCTATCTTGAAAACTGTATCTGCAATGACAGAAGAGTTTTGCTGTTTCCTTGGTTCACACACGCCTCTTTCAACACAGTGTTTCTACACACACAACATGGAGGCCTTTTGCTGTAGTCTCTGTTTTTAAGTGATATTACATTTGTAACTTTGGTTTTTAACGTCATATACCAAGTGTTCACTTTTTATAACATGTTCCATTCGACCTACACGGCCTGAAGATGCCAATCAAAATTGGCGAAAACGTTTGTTTTTAAATCTGTGTAAATGTTATTATAACATGTTTTATTGTGTTTATGTTAAGTATTGACTGAATAGAACTCATTTTTCAATTAACATTGAACTTAACGGAACCAATATGCCTTTGAAATTAAAAAAATAAGTTATGTAAAATAAAAAAAAATAAGAGTTCGATAGCATAATGACATGTTCCCAACGCGATCTTCTTCACATATAAAACACATCCAACCAGTGCTTGCGCTTTATCCATGGGTTGCAGCTCATGTGTTGTATTACTGGAAAGGCAATACAGTGTGATTCCGTAATTATTAGTGGCACTTGTAATGTTTGCGTCTAGGTGAGACGATGCTCCATCAAATATCAACGCCACCTCTCCTACCACCTTATATCGGGCGAATTGATCAAGCAAATGGACGAATACAGCAGTTTTCATAGAGCCCTTGGCACTCATGACAGTCTCTGTTCCAAGAGGCATATCTGTCTCCCACTCCGGCTACAAACCCTGGCTTTTGAAGATAACCATACGTGTACAAAGAGCATTAGCGCATTAAACAATAAATTTATTGTGACATTTTCTGCATGCTCAGATGCAACCAGATGCTCTTTCTTGCACCTCTCCTAGCCAGAACAGTCTGCTGATGCTGTACTGTCAGCCTTAGTGAACGAGCTAGATACTAACTCGTTGGCCTTAGTACTAACATAACCTAAAATTTTGTCTGTAGACTTTTAACGCCACATGGCGTTAAAGCGCTACTGAGTACTTGATAACATGACATGCCTGTTTCTCTAACATTTTCAAATTTTATAGATAGCAAATACTTTCTATGCATAGAAGAATGTTTAAGGATCACGAAAATATATAGTTTAATATAGATATTATTTGCTCAACACACAAAATAAAATATTGCCTCGTTCCCTTGATATAAGAACAGCCTTTCACTATCAACACACAAGAGGAAAATGATGGAATATAATGTCACTCGTAAATATCAGCGGACAGCTAGTAACTCATTTCATCACTAGATTGCAAGCGAATGCAGGCTACAGTAGTGCACTACCGAAAACTTGTATGGTTAACAAAAATTAATATGGTGGCGTTAAAGGTATACATGGCGTTATTTGGCTCAGGGACCTTACGTAGTGTTGGGAATCTGTCCACAAAATTTTACGGCCCAAATGTTAGCTAATCGTCTACAAATAATAAAGTATAGGATGAATCAAAGATCTGGAACAATATAAATATCTTCGATATGCTAGATTTTCGATTACTATAAATGTTACCAGTATTTGTAAGACCAAATGCTCTACCAGTGACACATTCTAGCCCTCAGCTATCTCAAAAGCCGCCATTTTGGCTGCAACTTTAAAATTTTAAATGGAAAGGAGTCATATAGGTACTCAAAATATTCTAAAATTTTCTGAAAAAAGAAACAATGGTGCAATCCGTTTCGAGATATCTCTTATCGTTTTCCTGTTATTTAGGAGAGAGTTGGGATCGGGTAATATCGGACAGAGCGTTTCTTTCATCTACCACCAGATCGTAGTACCTGAATGACATGGTTACGTTTCTGTATGCGACATCACAGAAACGTAACCATGTCATTTAGATATTATCATCTGGTGGTAGAGAAAGAAACGCACTGTCCGATATTACCCGATGTCCGATACTGCCCAACTCTCCCTAAAGGTAACTGTAATTATGACACAAACATTAATTACTGAATCTACAGATGTTTTATGGCATGGTGTACTACTAAGGAGGCTTTGGAAAAGGTATTTTTATGCAATTCTGGTAATTAACTTTGTGCGAGATCGTGAGTATTTGCTTGGTTTCCGCACAAAACCAATCCGCGGAAAGTGTAAAATTCCACATTCAGTATTCCCAACCTAACACACATAACAATTTCCCTCTTCTTACCGCTTAAGTGACATATTGATTTTACTGCTTTAGGCTTTTAACATATTATTTTTAGAGACGTTCAATATAGTAATAATTATAAATTGAAACTTACCACTGCAATTTCACCTAAATTGCACTGTTAATTATCGTTTTTAAATATTTGCAAAAATTAAGTAAACTCTACAACTCCACTAAAGTTACTGCATTCGTGATGTAAGTAACATTAAGGAAGCCGTGAAAAAATCAACAAATCAACTTGCCGATGTTATTACTGCAATATGTTATATAAATGATATTGTTAAAATATTGAAATTAAAAATAAATCATTACATAACCTTACCGTTTGTTTTAAGTTTGCATTTATAGACTGGGGAAAAAAAGACAGACGTATATCACGGCCTGCTGGAGTATAGTAAACACAGAAAACATTTTAAAGTAACAATGTTGAAGATAGATATTTTTGTTTTGCAAATTTGCCGTCATTGAACAGAAACCAAGATGGAGATTTCATTGCAACTAATTAGAAATTCCTCTTTCATGTATGCACAAAATAATGTACGATACACGAGCGGTATGTTTTCTTTCAGTTCTCGGAAATTAAAAAGCTCAACTACGTTTCGCTTTTTCAAACTTTTCCTCGAACATGAAAACTTCAACATACCGCTCTTGTAACGCATATTACTATTTCCTGCTTTACTATTTGGTTAACCTGTGACAGTCAGCGTTTTCTTGGTAGTTCAGCATAGCACATTCATCTTTACCTTTTATATGAAAATACATCCCGAAATTAATAAGATTTTGAGACATTATATAATAGCCTATAACCAGTAAGACATTTTTCCTACTAGCTTTATAATAATAAATTAATATTATCCATACCAAAACGGATCAAACTGTATATTTATATATTTGTTCAATTTGGAAAACATTAAAATCGGAATAAATCAAATTTGTGGGATAATAAATTTACCTGTACTATAAGAATGCCCATTTAAATGGCATAGAAATTCTTTGTAATTTAAATTTTTATGTCTTTTTGTGTTTCTCGATAATTTAATAGTTTGCACTTTCAGCGTTTTCCATTTCCAGTCTCCAATTATACCGTTGTATAAACGTTGTATTCGTGTCTCTCCTGAACAGAGCCTAGATAGAAATTACAGTCACTACGTAAAAATGACAGTATTGAATTTGTCAGTGACAACTCGAGATGAAACTGCAGCTCTAAGCGAGTGACAGAACGTCTCGTACTTTGATATAACTGCCATGGTAAATTGCGGACTGACGGTTGTACCCCTGTTTGACACGTGAAATGTAGGTGAGTGGCAAATGTTCGAGTTATCGCTTGAAGTTTGGATAGATATTCTGCACCGCTTAATTAATAACAGTGAAGAGCGACTTAACTAATGTATTTCTCCATGACGGGCAATATTACATGACGCAATCACTAGCTGAACACGTAAATAAATACATTGCAGGTACCGCGATACACAGCTGTCTGAATAATTATACATTTAAACATACGATTTTGAGCAGGCTTAAGTTCTATATGGATTAATAAGGAAACTAAGCTGCGAACACAATAATTTAGTGAAATATTCTACTAGTATACAGGATGTTCTGAAAAAAGGTTCCAACAAATAGAAATAATTTTGAGTGCACTTGCGTAGAACTAATATAGAGTGGGGCAGTGGGATGTGACGGTTTTTACAGCCCTGTTGTGGGACACTCAGGACGAATTAAAAGAAAGTACATATACCGGAAGTAATCTAGTACAATGTAATTTATTAATGTCTGATTACTTTTAAAAACTACATTTCGTAAGTAGCCTCCACGGCAACGAATATATTCCTGCAATCTGCTATGAAAGTTCTGCATAAAGGCCCATTCACAATGAAAATTAAACATAACCGTAACATAAACACAGAAGTTTGCGCCCAGGCTACCAGATGGGATCATTCACAATGATTCACATAAACATTACCGTAAGACGTTAACATGAAAGTTTGCAAACTCCAAACTTTCATGCTTATGCTTACGTGATTTGCAAACAAAACACAATCGTGGAGCGCTGAAGTATACGACAGAATATGAGGAAATGGCGTCGTTGTTATGTTTCCATGGTTACCAAGTATGTTTGCTGTTATATTTATGTTCCCATCGTGAATGATCTTGATTTTACCGTAACGTTTATATTCTTAAGTTAACGCTTACGTTATGTTTAATTTTATTGTGAATGAGCCTTAACTCGCCCCAACAGAACAGGTTCGATGGCATTAATTTAGTTCCTTATGTTTTGTTTCAGCTGGATGATGGTGCGAGGCTTGTTGCGATACATTCTACTTTTGAGATTATCCCATAGGAAGTAATCAGCTGCAGTCAGGTCAGGAGATTTTGGCGGCCAGGCAATGTCTCCAAATCGTGAAATTATTCCTCCTGGAAACATGTTTCACAGACAGTTCATTGAATCATGAGCAGACATCTACAGAGACATCAGCACAGACATGGAAATTCTATACATTCAACCAAAAACACAGAAACTAAACACACTAGAAGAATACGATATATACAGACACAAAAAACATATCCAAATGAAATTCTCAACACACAACTCAATTTCAGAACACACACACTCTTTCACTCCACATTACACTACACAAACACACCCCCTCAGGAAAAAAAAAAAGGCGCCAAGACAACAACCAGTTCTGAAGAAGGTCAATAACAGACCGAAACATGTTAACCAGGTACGATAGAATTTAACACCAGAAAGACAGTTAATACATATTCCGAAGTGATATGGTGTTAAAAGTTGTGTAATCAAGATGTAAAAAAAAAAAAAAAAAATAGTCTTTTCCGAGTCCTATATACGCATTTGGCTATAGCTATACAGTATTTCATCACCGTGAAATGACTAATTCTTGGAAGTCTAAAACAGATGTACTTTACTTTCAGATTGAAGTTTGGATTATAAATGTTTTCTGGTCTCATTCTACTACTTGAATATGTATTACCAAGTCCCTGTCTTAACTCCTCTTCCTGTGTGAGAACTTATAATCTAACTGAAATTGAACTTTAAGAACTCTGATGAAGGAACATCATTGTACAACTTTAAATTAATTGCTTTTGATCGTTACGTATTTTTCTCTTTCTGTTGGTTAACTGCATTGCGTGCAGACGTAATGAACTTTTCGAACCCTTTCTCTTACATTATTCCCGTTGTCCTCTGTCTCAGTAGCTGTCGGTGATTACAGGATCTGTCACTGTAGTTTTAATTGATTCTCTGCAAGTTAAGGCTGGTTCACAATAAACGAGAACCAGAACGGAAATAATGTTACAATAAATGTAAGCATTCACAATAGTTAATGTTCACAATAAACCGGGAACGGAAACGACAACGAGAACGAGAACGTAAATAATGTTAAAATAAATGTATTTAAATGTGAGCATTCACAATAAGTAATGTTCACAATAAACCGGGAACGAGAACCAGAATGAAAACGAGAAGCAGAGGACGTGAATATGAAAATTTTGATTCACAATAAACCGAGAACGTAGACGACTATGCATATCGATATGCATCTCAATAACGATATGTAAAGTCGATATTACGCATTCTGATGCTATTTATGTATAATTGACCAATGGCGTTCTCTCATGAGTACAAGGCAGCCAACATAAACACAGGTTAACCAACTTCGAAATTTCAACTGAAACATTTCATTATGTACGGTACTATAAATATACCCATGCATCTTTATTATCACAACCTATTTTAATTATTTCATAACGTAAAATAATTAGAGAAGAAACATTTGTAATAGAACAAAAATGAACACAACATTAGTTATTGAATTGAAGCATGAATATGTAGTGTGTAATACAACCAGTACAATAATAAAATATGATTCACTTACGATCGGTGTTCAAAGACGCAGCTATTGAAAGCCATGTATTTTCCTTCATTTTCTCATCTTTACACGAGGCTTATCGTAAACGGGAGGATTTCCTCAACACTCAATATTAGAATCTCATCAAATAAAACTTGCTCCATGAGGCACAGCATAGAACAAAATAATGCATAGGTTATGTCACGGTCTTCTTGCTACAAAATATACGGCGACAAAATAGCTTTTAGATGGCAATAGAATGAATCTAGTGGGCTGTGATCGGAAACATGAACGCCAAAGTTGAAACTTGGCCAACTCTCCGTTCCCGATCCCGGGCTCCGGCAAGCTTTTCGTTAATTGTGAATGCTCACATTTAAATGTACACATTTTAACAATTTTACCGTTTTCGTTCCGATTATCGTTTCCGGTTTATTGTGAACCAACCTTTAATGTTCACAATAAACCGGGAACAGAAACGACAACAACAACGAGAATGGAAATAATGTTAAAATAAATTTATTTAAATGTGACCATTCACAATAGTTAATGTTCACAATAAACCGGGAACGGAAAACGAAAACGAGAACGAGAACGGAAATATGTTACAATAAATGTATTTAAATATAAGCATTCACAATAGTTAATGTTCACAATAAACCGGGAACAGAAACGACAACGAGAACGGAAATGTTAAAATGTATTTATACTTAACCATTCACAATAGTTAATGTTCACAATAAACCGGGAACAGAAACGACAACGAGAACGAGAACGGAAATGTTAAAATGTATTTAAATGTAACCATTCACAATAGTTAATGTTCACAATAAACCGGGAACAGAAACGACAACCAGATCGAGAACGGAAATGTTAAAATGTATTTAAATGTAACCATTCACAATAGTCAATGTTCACAATAAACCGGGAACAGAAACGAGAACGAGAACGGAAATATGTTAAAATGTATTTAAATGTAACCATTCACAATAGTTAATGTTCACAATAAACCGGGAACAGAAAACGACAACGAGAACGAGAACGGAAATGTTAAAATGTATTTAAATGTAACCATTCACAATAGTTAATGTTCACAATAAGCCGGGAACAAAAACGACAACGAGAACGAGAACGGAAATGTTAAAATGTATTTAAATGTAACCATTCACAATAGTTAATTTTCACAATAAACCGGGAACAAAAACGACAACGAGAACGAGAACGGAAATGTTAAAATGTATTTAAATGTAACCATTCACAATAGTTAATGTTCACAATAAACCGGGAACAAAAAGGACAACGAGAACGAGAACGGAAATGTTAAAATGTATTTAAATGTAACCATTCACAATAGTTAATGTTCACAATAAACCGGGAACAAAAACGACGAGAACGAGAACGGAAATGTTAAAATGTATTTAAATGTAACCATTCACAATAGTTAATGTTCACAATAAACCGGGAACAAAAGGACAACGAGAACGAGAACGGAAATGTCAAAATGTATTTAAATGTAAGCATTCACAATAGTTAACTGTGAATGCTCACATTTAAATACATCTATTTTAACAATATTTCCGTTCTTGTTCTCGTTGTAGTTTCCTTTCCCGCTTTATTGTGAACCAGCCTTTACCCGTGCTCAGTTTGTTGTAAAATTTCCGAAAGTTTTAAGTTAGTATTGTCAAGCTATATATGCTGTTATTTTGGTAAGTTATACTAAAATTCTTGCTCTTTTCTCAGAACGATTAAATTTGCGCAACAAATAACATACAGTACAACCCCAACATACAGTACATCGGAACTAAAGGGGACGGAACAGTTTCAGATAATATATTTTTTTGTCGGGTAATCCATGAGATATTTCGTGGACCACTAACAGCTGCTTAACTCCTACAGACGTAAATACACGCGGAATCTCTCATTTTGCCGTAACTGGTTCCACAGTTCATGAATAGGGTAGGCGAAACAAGAAATACTTAAATAAAGAATACCTTTCATTTGACGAGAATAATTTACACTTTCAGAAATGTTTGTCCAAAAATTTTCGTCCAATACAACATTTCGTCCAAATTTCTATGACCAACACATTTAAGTTCAGTGGAATAAGTCCGTAGAATTTTCGTCCAAGAGTAATTTCGTCCAGAAACTTTTTAGTCCACAAAAATTTATTTCAATATACATATTGTCCAATCGTGATTGATTTTGGACATTCAGATACTAGAAGCACATTTTAAATAGCTGTCAGCAATATAATACCAAATAATGGAGAACTAAAAAATGGACATGTATAGCTAGGGAAATACATATATTAGTTTTACTTAAAATTATCGGGTGTGAATCCCAAAGTACAGCAATTACTTCAAAAAGGAACAAACCATTGCTCATAAAAGACGGTTAATGTTAGCAACACCACTCTTATAATAAGGGTCGAACAAGGATATATTGGCGATGTTAGAAACGGTCAACCTGTAATGAATTTACACAGCAACCCGCAGAACCCCGAAGATTTTTATTTTTTATTTTACTTGGTTATTTAACGAGGCTTTATCAACTACTAGGTTATTTAGCATTGATGAGATTGGTGATAGCGGGATGATATTTAGCGAGACGAGTCCTAGAATTCGCCATAGATTACCTTGCATTCACATTACGGCTGGGGAAAAACCTCGGAAAAAACCCAACCAGGTAATCAGCCCAAGCTGGGATCAAACCCCCGCCCGAACGCAACTTCAGACCGGCAGGCAATCGCCTTAACCGACTGAGCCACGCAGGTGGCCCAACCCCGAACATGGAAATTAAAGAAGGAAATAACACTTTCTAAGAAATAGCTGCAATGAATACAATGATCTTTGTTCTTTGAAAGAACTGAAAATAAATCTCATGTTTTATTTCAGTGTTTCTTTTTCTTTTTTTTTTTTTTTTTGTAATAAACACAGATACGAAAATTTCAAATAAATAAATTTGGATTAAATCAGGTAAGGATAATATATATATATATATATATATATATATATATATATATATATATATACTTACTTACTGGCTTTTAAGGAACCCGGAGGTTCATTGCCGCCCTCACATAAGCCCACCACTGGTACCCATCCTGAGCAAGATTAATCCATTCTCTGTCATTATATCCTACCTCCCTCAAATCCGTTTTAATATTATCTTCCCATCTACGTCTCGGCCTCCCTAAAGGTCTTTTTCCCTCCGGCCCCCAAACTAACACTCTATATGCATTTCTGGATTCGTTCATACGTGCTACATGCCCTACCCATCTCAAACGTCTGGATTTAATGTTCCTAATTATGCCAGGTGAAGAATACAATGCGTGCAGTTCTGTGTTGTGTAACTTTCTCCATTCTCCTGTAATTTCATCCCTTTTAGCCCCAAATATTTTCCTGAGCACCTTATTCTCAATCACCCTTAACCTATATTCCTCTCTCAAAGTGAGAGTCCAAGTTTCACAACCATAATGAAGAACCGGTATTATAACTGTTTTATGAATTCTAACTTTCTGATTTTTTGACAGCAGACTGGATGATAAAATTTTCTCAACCGAATAATAACAGGCATTTCCCATATTTATTCTGTGTTTAATTTCCTCCCGAGTATCATTTATATTTGTTACTGTTGCTCCAAGATATTTCAACTTCTCCATCTTTTCAAAAGATAAATTTCCAATTTTTATATTTCCATTTCGTACAATATTCTCGTCACGAGACATAATGATATACTTTGTCTTTTCGGGATTTACTTCCGAACCTATCTCTTTACTTGCCTCAACTGGAATTTCCGCGTTTTCCCTAATCGTTTATGGATTTTATCCTAACATATTCACGTCATCCGCATAGACAAGCAGCTGATGTAACCCGTTCAATTCCAAACCCTCTCTGTTATCCTGGACTTTCCTAATGGCATATTCTAGAGCAAATTTAGAAAGTAAAGGTGACAGTGCATCTCCTTGCTTTAGCCCACAGTGAATTGGAAACGCATCTGACAGAAACTGACCTATACGAACTCTGCTATACGTTTCACTGAGACACATTTTAATTAATCGAACTAGTTTATAGGACGAAATTTCACAGTCGCCAGCAAACCAAACCCAACTAAGCTACATTGAATGAAAATCAGCTGCATACTACGAGTAATACTCTAACATTGACGTCCCTTCAGCCTGCGTTATCTTTCCGTACGAAGTAACATACAATTTTTTCCACACTCGACCCAGGGGAAATGTACACTCTTATTTTTTCGGCAGTAGCGTTCGTTCTATAATAGTAAAAGTCTTATGGCATTTTTCTAAGCGAAAATATCAGAGTTTAGTTGAAGTTTATAGTAAAATTAATTCAATACTATGATTCCCATTAAGCAGAAAATGAATGAATGTTAACCAGGATGGCGATGAAAGGGCGGCATGCACTGATGGTCACTGTGTGGCCGAACGGATACATTTAGTGAAGTACAGTTTAGTGAGATAGGGTCTCTTTGTATTATAGTGCTCCAATCATGTTTAATCCCATACGAATTCAGCATTGCTATATGACTTGTGTTGCGAGTAATTCAGATGCGAGCAGTGATCAGCAAAATAATGGCTAAATGTATCACAGAAACTACAACAGCAGCAAGTCTGCAGAACTTTTGTTTGTACTGTCAGTTAGCAAATATGTTCAGTAGATTTTGTAAATACTGCGATACGATCGGTACTATATGTTTAATTGAAAGGGTCTGTGTTATCAATGACATACACCTGGCAACGTCCACATAGACTCCCTCTCTGCGGTTACTGTTCCGGACACATGTATACTTTGTCTGCTTCCGAAGACTCTAACAGGATGAAATTCCAGAACGAGAGCGTTTTCAACAGCCTCTACGTTCCAGTTAATTCTAAGAATTTCATAGATTTGTCAAGTCTATGTTAAATGAAAATAAAGTACCGTAGAGGAGGGTAAAGTCGATCGAAATTTTGCAATTTTTTAATGATATGCAATGGAGCGAAGTTCCCCAGAATATAGCAATTTGTCGTCATATCCTTCACTTATGAAGACACGTTACAAGAATTGAATTACAATCTATAAAAAAACTGTTTTTTTTAATTTGACTTGTGATCAAAGTTACCTTCTTAAATAGGGCAAAGTCGATCACCAGGCTTCGAGACTTTGGACCCGATGCAATAAGTTTACTGTGCATGCACTATAGGTTGATAGAGATGTGTTGAGGTAACAACGTTGCTATTTAGAGTAGAGTACGGTAGTATGGGGAAACACACATATGTACATTCAGAAAGTAAATATACATTACACAATGATAATGTCAAAATAATGTGAAAAGCATTTATTCTCCTGTCTTTTATAAGTATTTGTGTTTAATTATACACAGTGTTAATGGTGGAAATAAGCATGTAGCAATTTTAATTTCTTCATTTATCCTATTGGTCGTCTTTAGGAAGTGCACTTACAGTACCGAATTGCAATGTACCTACTACAAGATACATTCTCAGTGTCTCAAACGTAAATCTTTTTCGGTTATCTGCAAAAGTTTGTACTGTAGAAAGCTGCGCTCTACGTCGCATGACGTGATAGGAACAAAACGAAAAAACCTAACATTGCAATCTCTAAGAGACAGTCCTTTATTCTCGGGTGACTCTATGTCCACTAATTTGCTGTTTATGTTACACAATGTTCCATATCCGTTATTTTTACATACAATTGATTTCCACTTCTGTTTTACACGTTCAGTAACCGGTGTACTTGATGTCTCATTAATTCTCTGCATCATTTTCTAAATTAATTTGAGGGCTTCCGGCATCTCTTGGTCTGACTTTTCTAACCTTGTAATAGTTTCAGACACAGTTTGTATGAAAACGAAATTATTCGTCAGAACCTTCAAATCCAGAGCATTTTCCTTTGTGCATTTGTTGGCATTCATTCTACAGTACCCCCACCCACTGTACGCTTTACCACTATACTCAGTACAACGTTATGCTGATTTCCCACAGAACTGCTCTATCGGGTCGGAAGTCTCGAAGCCTGTCGATCACCATTGAATTTTTAGTTTAAGATCGATTTTAAAATATTGCGGAGTAAAGTCGATCACTGTTTATGTTTTTAAAAAACAAATTAAGTGTATTAAATATATTTTATTTGTTATACCTATAGCATTATATAGTGTATCTTTTGTTACTGTGATCATACTATTCGATACAATTAGGCCTATAGGTCTCCATTGTACAATCGTGACTATGATTGCCAACTTACAAAACATAAAAACACATTTTAATACTTCACATACCAACAAACAAAGATTTAAGAATTCAAAATTTACATTGAAATACCACCCTTCAATTATAATCTAAAATGCAATTCAACATTGCTTAGGTTTATATCAGATGTTATTTGAAATCTTCCCCTCCTCATGTCACTTTAGAAACTACGTTGTTCCCATAGTCAGGTACAGAGAGGTGTACAAAATATGTTCCTTTGGCAGTGCTTCTCTGACGCAAGAAATTCACCATAATTTCGTCTTTCTCTTTCCCCACTATCCCATCAATATAAGCTATACTATGACACTTTTCTGTTTTTAAGTGCTAGTTGGAAGTATTTCGGTGAACAATTTATTCTTCCTGCTGGTCCTATCTCTTTCGAGTAGGTCGATGGCATGATCGACTTAACCCAACAAAGGTACAAGTTTTCTTAAAATAATAAGTTTCAATACTAACATTTACGAACTGCAAAACTATTATTTCAGGATACAATCTCAACGAAAACTACTTACGTATACTTCCTGTCTCCTTTCACTGCTGACTATAATTTAGAGTTTGTAAGACTTTTTTTTCATTTAAGAGAAAAAGTTGAAAATAACAATTTTCACTTCAACGGTAATTACACAGTGTTCCCATTGTTGGCATTCGCAGGCTTTTTGTTGTTCCTCTCGCTTACATTTACAATGTGAGGCAATGAAGTCAGTGTAACAAAATTTTAACAAGTAAATGAGAAAATATACAGTGTTTCAAAAATACGGGGCATAATTTCAGGTACGTATTTTCTACACGTAGACAATCAAAATAGTTCATTACAACATGTGTCCGGAAATGCTTCATTTCGGAGTTATGGCCTTCACAACATTGAAATTCACCGGAACGTTTTTCTTTCCGCAGCTCGTTGTCATTACAGAAGATGTTTAAAATGTCCACCTCCTGCTTGAATACAGACCTCACATCGATGTCTCATTGACCTGCGAACACGATCCCAAACTCCAGGAGTATTGCGTATGTCCTCAGAACATGCCACAATTCGATTCCGAAGAGATTCCAAATCAGGCACCGGAGACGAATAAACCAATGATTTTAAATGGCCCCACAAGTAGAAATCGAGAGGGTTCAGATCAGGTGAGTGTGGAGGCCAAGCAATTGGGCCACCTCTACCTATCCATCGATCAGGAAACCTTCGATCCAAGTACCGGCGAGCCGTACGACTGAAGTGTGCAGGAGCGCCATCATGCAAGAAGTGAATGTGTTGACGATTGATCAGTGGAGAGTGTCTTCTAAAACATGAGGTATGGTGTTTTCCAGGAAGTTTGTGTACGCCTGCCCCGTAAGTCTGTTTACAAGTACATGGAGTCCAACTAATCGATCACCAATGATACCGGCCCACATGTTGAGGGAGAACCGCACCTGGTGATGAGATGGAACAATTGCACGTGGGTTTTCATACGCCCATACATGCTGATTGCGGAAAGAAAAACGTTCTGGTGAATTTCAATGTTGTGAAGGCCATAACTCGGAAACAAAGCATTTCCGGACACATGTTGTAATGAACTATTTTGATTGTCTACATGTGGGAAATACATACCTGAAATTATGCCCCGTATTTTTGAAACACCCTGTATAATTTTCAATAAAAATCGCAAATGATGGATTTTACACCCACTGATTGACTTTACCCACTTCTACGGTGAAAGATAATAGAAGAGAAGTGAACTGAAGGAGAGACAGAGCGCTTAATGGAATTGAATTCTTTACTTCTGGCATTGCGATGGAATTATCAAAAGGAGTATATTGAACAGGAAGTATCTACTGAAGAGAGAACCGTTTCGTTGTTATGTAATGTTATCAGAAGACTTACTTTGAAGAGGGATAAGGAACTGGAGCAGAGAGAGAGAGAAAAGGTAATTTTAAGTTTCATGGAATTAATGTTACACAACATTTCGTCTGCTCTTGGTTGAAGGAGTCACCAGTACTCAAGTTGTAGTATTTACGTCTAGAGATTTAACAGATTCCGCTTCCTTTGTAGTAGAGAAATGGTTTGGGTTAGTCGAGAATAAGGAATAAAAGAGATGAGACGAATTTTTCTATTCAGGAGCGATAAGAACCTGTTGAAGGAACTTTGAAATAATTACAAAACTTTTGAGATGATGTTGATGATGATGATGATGATGGTGACAATCATTATCGTCTTCCATATTTTAGGCCCTTATCACTAGACCTCGGATTTTTAGGCACTTAAAAACTAACTTTTAGGCACTTAACCCTTTGAAGCACAAATTAATTTTTAATATTTTCATGTCATGGATCATAACAGTGTAAATGTCCGATTATTAAAGAGTCCTCTGAAGTTAAGTATTTAGGCATAATTTTCGATAATCATTTAAAATGGAACCAACACATTAATTACCTTTGTAATAAATTACGTAAAATAGTATATTATTTTGTTTTATTGAGGAATTACTTGTCAATAAGTTTATTACGTACAATATATTTAACTTTATTTCAATCGGTAATTATGTATGGAATAATAGGATGGGGTAGCTCATTTAAATCCAATTATAATCCACTTTATTTATTACAGAAGAAAATAATTAAAATATGTCTTCATAAACCTATTGATTTCCCATTTCAAAATTTGTTTATAGACTTTAATGTACTTAACGTAAGACAAATTTATTATATTGTATTAATAAAATTCATACATAAAAATCGAAATAATTTTGAATTGTATTCTCATAGTTATGAAACAAAAGGTATGAATTCTTTAAGATTGTTTGAACCAAAATGCAACACTGTTACAGTATTTAATCATAGTAGTAATTTAGGCCCAAGAATATATAACAAATTTATATTTAAATATCCTAAGCTTGTCAATTCTAATAGTTGTAGTATTAAATTTAAAAAGTTATGTATGGATTTTATAAAAATTGAAAAATTGTAAATTTAAATTTATATAGTATAATTGCAAATTGTATTGTATTATTATTAATTATAATTGTATTGTATAATTATTAATTTCAATTCAGGAATCCGCCCCTGAGCACGAGTTCTACTCTTTCAGGGGCGAGCTAAAGTTTCTCTGTATATTTTATAATTTATGTTACAATTATTAGCAAAATAATAAGTAAATAAATAAATAAATAAATAAATAAATAATAACAAAGCTTCGATCAATTTTTTCAACATCTTAACTCTGCACACAATTTCAAAACATAGATGGCACCTCTATGCATACTCAAGAGGTGGTTCCTTGGTGGAATAGTTAGTGGGGTTTAAAAAGGGCGCGTCAGCTACTATGGCTATTTGCACCCTTATCTAAAATCATTCACTAAACAAGAACACAATACTGTAACCAGAATGCTTAAAAGAACTAAAAAGCGTTGTCACGGTTAAAACGAGGCAAACAAATGCAGTTTGAACAAGGTGAAGCATAAAAAACCATAAAAGTGAGAAGTTCTTAGACCCTAAGTATTGGTGGAATATCTGTGCCATAAAATTTAGAAAGAAAGAAACAGGTGGTTCTTCTGAATAACCACTATGCTGCAAAGGGTTAAAATAGGCCTTGAATTTATCAAAATAAGCACTAAAAACGTAGAATTAGGCACTTAAAAATACAAATTTCAAGCAGCTAAAAATACTATTTTATGCAGCAAAAATGTAATTTCTACCCACACAAACCATTCATTCATAATGTTCTGCCCAAGGGCAGGTCTTTCACTGCAAACCCAGCATTCTCCAATCTTTCCTATTTTCTGCCTTCCTCTTTGTCTCCGCTTATGATCCATATAGCCTATCTTAATGTTGTCTATCATCTAATATCTTCTTCTGCCACGAACTCTTCTCCCGTTCACCATTCCTTCCAGTGCATACATCAGTAGACAGTTTTTCTTCTCAACCAGTGACCCAGTCAATTATTTTTCCTCTTCCTGAGCAGTTTCAGTATACAGGGTGTTGAAAAGTACCAAATATTTTAGGAGGTGATAGTATGCATCAAAACAAGAAAAAAATGTCTAATAAACATGGGTCATACAACACATACTTTCTGAGATCTGAACACTTGTTCATAGGAGGTGCTCAATGTGACGTCCATTTATGGCAATGCATTTTTCTGCCCTACAATACAGCAGGCTACCAGATAATCATACCGTAGTTGACACCCCTGGCATGGAATACTGATACGTCGCAAGGAATACTGAAAAGAAAAGTCTGGTTGCGGATATGAGCGGAGTTCAGCAGAGATGGCGTTGTGAATTTTCGTAATCAACATGTGTGAGCTGATGAAAATTCCCATGCAGTTGAAGAAACAAGGTATCAGCACCGATTCTCAATCAACGTATGGGCAGGCAGTTATGATGATGGTTTTTGAGTGCACTAAAATAAAATACATAATACGTTATCGGAAAGAAATGAGGGAGAAATACGAGTATAATATGGTTCTGGAAATATCGTTGAAATCGAAGAGTCAAATTCAAGTGAAGTAGAAGAATTACCACAAGCCAATACCAAGAATCGAACACGAGTTCACGAAATAATAAGCACACACTCTAGCACTCGTTAATACAAGAGGTTTTAAGCTATTTGATTGGTTCCTATTTTGTAATTTTAACTTTTATTATAATTAATGGGTTCTTCGACAACATTGTTCAGTTAAAACGCCGAAGAATTAATTGAAAAATATTGATAGATTAAAAATTTGTTTGTGTAATATATTGAATATTAGAGTTTAATACATTTTCATTTTGCTCGTTCATTGTGTCTTAACAAAGAAACAAAATTAAAATGCCATATCTTCGTAGAAATCAGTACGTAGTGTTCTTGGCATCGAGCGAACTTGCCATAGTGTTGAGTTTCTTCCGCTGCTGTGTTAATTAAAATACTGTTATACAATAGGAAACAGATGTCTGTTTTCACATATGTGTATTTTTCAGTTAATATAAAACAGAACACGTACTGCGGTTTCAGACTGACATCTCGTTCAGTATAAAATGTTATTCGACTACTGCGGGAACAAAAAATAAAATATCTGGATCAATTCAGAAAGACAAACGTAATTTTAGGACAATTAACCGCGCCACATGTTTGGATTTAATTCCACGAATTCAACAGCTTCAATGTGATTGAAAAAAAAATGCAGTAATTTATATCCTTTTCATTATTCTAGGGATTCGCAGACGTGCTGCCGCCTACCGTTACCAACTATGTCAACAGCAAACAAAAACACACAAATAAAAGTTAATTACTATTCCGTTGTGTCAAATTAGTTTTCTTATTTTTGTAGTGTGTGATAGCACGTATGTGCGAATCGAGAATTGTATATAGATTGTTAGTTGGGAGGCCGGAGGGAAAAAGACCTTTGGGGAGGCCGAGACGCAGGTGGGAAGATAATATTAAAATGGATTTGAGGGAGGTGGGATATGATGATAGAGAATGGATTAATATAATATAATATAATATAATATAATATAATATAATATAATATAATATAATATAATATAATAATGATTTATTTTAGCTGGCAGAGTTAAGGCCGTAAGGCCTTCTCTTCCACTCAACCAGCAAAAAGTGTATATACATATGCATGAACTTACAAAGAATTCAACAATTTGATTAAGTGAGAGTTACATATATACAAGAGTTATATACGAATTAAACCACAACTATTAATTAGACACTGAAATAAACTGTGTAGCAGAATTAAGCTAAAATACATAGAATGTTAATATATTTCAAATAATATTAGATAATAGAAAGTGATTATTATGAGACAATTTTGAAAATACAGTACTATCAGGATGATGTCTAAAGAAAGAAGTAACAATGTAGTCAGTGATAGTTTAAATCCGTAAGATTGGAGTGAAATGCTAATAAGGTTATCTTTTAAGCTGTTTTTAAAGGTGTTTATTGTCTTGCAGCCCCTAATACTTTGTGTACAAGGAATTCCATTGACGCGAGGTGGATACTGTAAAAGATGATGAATAACAAGATGTTCTATGAAGAGGTATACTTAGCGTGCCACAGATAAGTGATCTGGTATTTACGTCGTGGTTAGAGTATAGATAGGAGAAACGAGACGAAAGGTAATTTGGTGTTGAGGTGTGCAGAATTCGATAGAGTAAAGACAAAGAGTATAAAGTTCTACGTTCTTTAAGTCGGAGCCACGAAAGACTTGCGAAGGACGGTGATATGTGATCATATCGTCGGATGTTGCACACGTATCTGACGCACATATTCTGAGCTCGCTGTAACTTGACTGACAATTCAGAACTTAGGTCACTTAACAAAACGTCACAATAATCAAAGTGCGGCATTACTAGGATTTGTACTAGGGTAAGTTTTAGTTGCTGGGGTAAGAAGTTTCTCAAGCGACTCAAACAGTGAATGGAGGAACAGATTTTTTTTATCGTTTCTTTAACTTGAAAATTCCAACTTAGATTATTATCAAAAAAGAAGCCAAGATTTTTTACGACAGATGAATAAGGGATTAGCGTGTTGTTAAAGGTAACAACTGAAAGATTACTGTTATTAAGGGAGTTAACTAAACGCTTATGTCCAATAATTATAGCTTGAGTCTTACTTGGGTTAATCTTGCTCAGGATAGGGACCAATGGCGGGCTTATGTGAGGGCGGCAATGAACCTCCGAGTTCTTTAAAAGCCAGTAAGTAAGTAAGTGATAGCTATTCGTTTACCTAAAGCATCTGCCATCCGTGAAGGTGGCCACTACGATCTGGAATATATTCAAATACTTTGATACATACAGGTTAGTCAAAAGTCCCGCACCACCTAAATAACTTTTGAAGCATGTGGTTCAGTGACATGAAACTTGGTGTGTGGGGATAACCATATACTAAGAACTCAATAGTGGCATTACCACAGTCTAGTATATACCAAGCCCCTACAGTCTCGGCTGCGCGGAAAGAGGATACCGGGGAAAATTGAACTCTGCGATTGCCGCCATGATGTAGGTGAGCAAACGCATAATAGCAGTACGTAAATCACACAATTTAACGCTGTGATGATCTAAAATTGACAGATTACATTATGTCCATTTTCGACGTTTAACGTAAAATTAGGACGAAATAAATACAGTAGCGTGCAAATTAATCCGAACAACGTAATTACTTATGCAAAAACACTCAAACGGGATCAAAAAAAGGCTCTAAGACATAACTCAGTAATCTATGTGGCCTCCCTTGTTCCTAATAACAGCTCTGAGACGATTTGGCATGGATTCCACTAATTTCCCACAAATATTCTTCATTTCTTCATCGCGAAACCATACACCAATGAGGGCAGAAATCATCTTCTCCTTTGTAGAACAATCCATTTTTTGCATTCTTCTTTTGCAAATTGACCACAAGTTCTCAATGGGGTTGATGTCGGGTGAGTTGCCTGGCCAGAGGAGTACCTGAATATTCTTCTTGTTGAAGAATTCTGTAGTTTTTCGAGACGTATGGCATGGTGCCAGGTCTTGTTGGAACACACCTCTGCCATCCGGAAATGATTTTTGCAGCTGGGGTACGATTCTGGTTTCCAATAAGTGAATATATTTGTCAGAATTCATCATTCCCTTGATAGGTATTAATGCTCCAGGCCCTTCATGTGTATAACAACCCCAAAACATTACTTTAGGGGAGTATTTGGGTGCTTGTTGGAGATGAGCTGCTGTTACTTTTTCGGATCCTTTCCGTATGTAAGAAACACGGTGGCCGTGGACCTCGAAATGAGACTCATCGGAAAAAGTACATTCTTCCAATCATTCACTGTCCAGTGTTGATGTAATTTTTCCCACATTAAGCGTTTTTGCACATAACAGGGGTTAGCAGTTGCTTCTTAATAGGCTTACGAGCCCTTAGTCCAGCTTCCAAAATTCTACGCCGCACTGTTGTGACGTGAATATTCGCCCCAGTGGTAGCCATTAACTCGCGGGGTAAGTCGGCAGCAGTTAGTCTAGGATTTAATTTACTTTTCCTGACAATTAAACGATCATCTGCAGGTGAAGTCTTCCTTTTCCGGCCACAGTTTCCTTTTTTCTGGGTTGTGATGGATCCAGTCTCCCTGTATCGTTTTATGGTCGAATTAACAGTAGCCAAACCGATGTGACATTCTGCAGCAATTTGCCTCTGTGTCATAGAAGAATGCTCTGCTAATGTTATAATTTTAGACCGTTTTTGTGGAGTTGTATCCATTTGTGAAGACGACAGAATGTACACAGGATTGCAGTATTAAGTCTTCAACACAACTGAAATGCTTATAAGTACAAAACGACAGGCAAAATGTCACATATTATAAAAAAATAATGACAGACCTTCAACAATGGAATTACACGTACTACAGATGTCAATTAAAGCGGTATGAGCAGCTGTGAGGCCAACAATGACAGAAAATGTAAAAATATGTCGTGTTCTGATTAATTTGCACTCTACTGTATATTCAAAGTTTCACTGATATGGGTCAGAGCATTAAAGGAAAGAAAATACGTACGCAGCAATTGATAGAAAATATGCCCATATATCCATAAATAGGCCTACTCAATACATATTATAGAATGTATAATTTTACGTTAATCAGCATATTGGTAGGTTTCAGAGAATCGAAAATTATATTAACATATATTACTCTTAGATCACAAGACGTAAATACATGCACCTTGATTACACAAGTTCTTATTACAATCAAATTCTTAAGTGAAATAAATATGTGATAATCAGTATAGACCTGTTGTTAAGTTTTAGAGAATCGAAAAATTATATTACGGTACCAGTACTTTTAGACCTCAGGACATAAGTAACCACGCAAAATATAATGCACAAAGGTTGCAAAATTTCATTGCATTTATAAGTCATTCTTCAATTAATAAAGGGAATGCTATCAATTATAAAAAGTAGCCTACTGGTACCTAATACATTGCAATTAATAGGTAACATGAAGACCTAAAAACTAAACATAATCACATTATGTAAAAAAACATACTTTTTATGAGTGGATTTATTTACATAATATATTGTTATTTTAAATAAATAAATATATATCATTGCTTGCGGAATGATAGTACGTAATTTTATGCACATATGTTATATCAATAAGATGACATTCCTTGCTTTTTTTTAATAATATATATCCGGCAAAATATAAACGGGTTATTTGTATGTGAACTATATGCACTTATAACCCCCCAGTGAAAAATAATGCACTAGGAATATCTGCAAAAACAAAACAACAGAAATTGCTGTGCAAGTGACAGCATAGACCACTCACAAATATAAAGTAATTTTAATGGCCTACGGGGTTATGTCTCAACCTACAAAAAACCAACCTCCCTTAAGTTACAAAATCTGCTACAATGTAATATTAAATGTTTAAATATTTATACACTTAATTAGGTAGATCATGTTTATTTGCTGTTAAACGCCAAAAGATGGTTGAACAGAAAATAAAAACTTTTCTCTCCCTCCCCCCCCTCCTAGAATCCCATTAGTGATATTTAGTTCCCACAGGAAATCATGTATTCATTTCCTTACATCTGAAACATAGCATGTTCTCCAACAAGATCAAACCCACGGCTGGCTAATTTATTAGTCTAGTTAGGCCTATACATATTGATCATGAACCCTGAATCATAAGTCCACAAAGTAGGCTTAGCTATTATAGCCATTTATTTATTTACTTACTTATCCGCCTATAGATTTTGAATCGATTTTTATTATCTTGCAGATAAATTAATTTACATAATAAAAACAAAAAGTTATCTTTCCACTAATTGTGTTTAATAACTGATGTGTAACTCTAAATAATTCACTCAGTGGGATTTCTCTACAGTCTGATATACCTGTACTAACAATTAAGTATTCTTTATTGTCGTAAACTACTAATTGATTTTTAATGATATTGATAGTGTAACAACAGAGATAATATATCTTACCTCTTGCAAATGGCTTGGAAAATTAAACTGGTATGGTACAAGATCATCTTTCAAAATTCTATTGCCATTACTTTTCCAAAAATCTGTGTCTTTAAAATGACCCGAACACAATTTTACGTTAGGTGAAGGCACAAATTTATCTCTTTTAATAGCAACAAGCCACTTTGCAAGTAACTCGGGCTTCGTGTTTACCGCTGTTTCTACCTATTTAATGGCGGCGTAAACATGCGCAGACTGGTTTCAATTTTGGACAGCACACCAGCGCTCCGTGTGAGTCTAGTATACTATATAACATCTTTGGTACATACAGTCACGAAGCTTGAGTTGTGAGGGTATTAGGGACAAAAGACTGTGCAGGTACTATTTCACATTGTCTGTGATGAGGCGATAGTAGCGATCCTAGTGGTTAGCAACTATCCATGGATGCATATTTACTACTTATTGAGCTTCGTGACTGTCTATACTAGACTGTGGTATTACCGAATCTGTTATTTTAAATGGAACACCCAATATATATTTTTTATTTTTGAATAATGCCGTTTAAGAGCTTTTGAAAAAGTACTTACACTTAATATTTCTGTATAAATTCAGTTCAAATAATTTCATCTACACATGGAGTTAGTCTTCTCAAAAGAATATTGGACAGAATTTTGTACGTCTCAATAAAAGAGATATTACTCGAAAGTTACTACAGTTAATCTTTTCCCCCTTCTTAAAGATAACTACAATATTATGGACTCCTGCCATTGTTCTGGTACAATTCCCTTTTCCCAAATACCAAGTACAAGCTTATAAATTTTCACGAGATAAAGCGTTTTCATCCTCTTATTTACATGGATTGTAAATAAAGTAGTGACAACACTGCCAGGAATGGGTCACGGTCATGCGCATTCGTATACGATACGAGACAACTGGTGATCGTAGTTGGATATACAGGGTGTTTCAAAAATACGGGGCATAATTTCAGGTATGTATTTCCCACATGTAGACAATCAAAATAGTTCATTACAACATGTGTCCGGAAATGCTTTATTTCCGAGTTATGGCCTTCACAACATTGAAATTCACCGGAACGTTTTTCTTTCCGCAGGTCGTTGGCGTCAAAGGAGACATTAAGAGGGCACTCTGACAGTTCATTCCGAGGCGAAGGTTACATTCAGTGTTGTGTAGGCATTAGACTGTGCGACATGTATTCAAATCAGACTTACAGGGCAGGCGTACACAAACTTCCTGGAAAACTCCACACCTCATGTTTTAGAAGACACTCCACTGATCAATCGTCAACACATTCACTTCTTGCATGATGGCGCTCCTGCACACTTCAGTAGTAATGGCTCGCCGGTACTTGGATCGAAGGTTTCCTGATCGATAGATAGGTAGAGGTGGCCCAATTGCTTGGCCTCCACGCTCACCTGATCTGAACCCTCTCGATTTCTACTTGTGGGGCCATTTAAAATCATTGGTTTATTCGTCCCCGGTGCCTGATTTGGAATCCCTTCGAATGGAATTGTGGCATGTTCTGAGGACATACGCAATACTTCTGGAGTTTGGGATCGTGTTCGCAGGTCAATGAGACATCGATGTGAGGTCTGTATTCAAGCAGGAGGTGGACATTTTGAACATCTTCTGTAATGACAACGAGCTGCGGAAAGAAAACGTTCCGGTGAATTTCAATGTTGTGAAGGCCATAACTCGGAAATGAAGCATTTCCGGACACATGTTGTAATGAACTATTTTGATTGTCTACATGTGGGAAATACATACCTGAAATTATGCCCCGTATTTTTGAAACACCCTGTATTGTCGATGTAGTGAATGATAAAATCGGTTGCTATGACAACAGATGTTGTTATTGTGCGTGGTTAAATGTAGAGAACTATTTTTAACTGCTCTAAAACGTGTTTACTAAACTTGAGCAGCGATCGTAGATAAAAATCGAGGTAGCCCGTGGTAGAAATGCACGCTAAAGTCTTCGGGGGTTACTTTAAGCTTATGGAAACGATACACTACTGTATCGGACGGCTGCAAGATGGCTCTCTGCATTTCGTACGGGTTGGAATGAGACGACACATGTGGCTCGCAAAGGTCGTTCGTCCATTTGTGACGAACAAGTGTAGCTAGTGTGACGTCTCCTTACTGTTAGACTGTACGAGAATTATCCATCAGGTTGGACTCAGTCATCGAACTGTGTCGCACATCCTGAAGAAAAACCTCCATATGAGAAAAACTGCAGCACGCTGGGTTCCTCATAACCTGACAGACGCACAGAAGTAACACCGATACGCAATAGCTCAACTCCACCTACAGAGATACCACAATGAAGGGGACGTATTCCTGCAACGTATTGTTGCCATTGACGAGACGTGGGCACGGGAGTACGAGCCTGAACTAAAGCGTCAGTTTAATGAATGGCACCACAAGGGATCACCACGTCCAAAAAAGTGCGGTATGAACCCTCTAGGGTGACAGTCATGCTGATAGTGGCATACGACAGTGAAGGTGTTATTGTTAACCATATCGTACCTCAAGACCAAAATGTCAATGCAGTGTACTACCAACATTTCCTTGAACACAAACTACGTCCA